>PVHT021183555.1:28813532-28928378 GCA_004024745.2 Catagonus wagneri
CCACCGACCTTGGCATTCCAGATGGCCTCTGCGACCCCGGTTCCCAAGGCTCGCTTCTCACCAAATTCTCATATCAGCTTCCCTGGTCACCCATAAAACATGACAAAACATGACTCAGCCGTCCTGAGGATCTTCAGCCCCATTGCAAGCCCCCAGCCACCACTGGCAAATGACTCACCTTCGTCCTCTGGTTGGAAGGCACCCCAGTGGCAGGCTTTATCTCTGCTCACTGGGGAACCCCAAGCACCTGAATAGCGTCTGGCACAGGGCACTTGGTGGGCCCCCCAGAGCGGGTCTCAGCAGCCGGGGTCCTGACTACCTGGCCCAGAGAGGGCCTCCCCAGCAGCCGGCAGCAGCAGGAGGATGGCCGATTTAATGGGATCCAGCATCCCTGCCATCAGCCAGGCAATTTACATCTGCAATTTGCTCAGCTGAGCTGAGAGGGCAGAAACCTCAGGCCTCATTACACATCAAATGGGAAGATTTTTTTTGGAAGTCCCCAGGCTAGGCGTCAATCGGAGCTACAGCTGCCGGCCTACGCCACAACCACAGCGACACGGGATCTGAGCCGCGTCTGCGACCTACACCACAGCTTATGGCAACGCCAGATCCTTAACCCACTGAGCGAGGCCAGGGATCAAACCCACGTCCTCATGGATACTAGTCGGGTCTGTTACTGCTGAACCACAACAGGAACGCCCAAGTGGGAGGATTTTTTTTTGTGGCCAAAGGCACACTGCCAGGAGCGGCTTGACTCCAGCTGACCAGCTCGCCCTGGCCGTCTGCACTGAAGGTTTGGGGGCGCCAGCTCTACCCTGCCCGGCTCCAGCCCCAGCAGACCTCGAGGGTTAGGACAAGCGGCCAGCCAGCCTCGGCCATTGTCTCAGGCCTGGTCCTTGGCCTACATGAGAAGAGTTTAAGAAAAAAGCTGTCCTGCTACTCAGCTGTTTCAAGTTCATTCAAGGGACTGAGCAGGGACAGGCCTGCCAGTTGGCTGAAACAGGGATCAGTCTGCAGAGGAACTGGCGTCTCCAGGTGGATGCGTCAGAGCCCCAGGCGGGGGCACCAGGCAGCCGTGAGGCTGGCACCTGCCTTCAGAAGGCTCACTCCCAGCTCCCGGGCCCAGAGGTACCAGATACTCAGGCCCCCACCCCCATCGGGGAAAGAGTGCTCAGCAGAGGGAACAGCCAACGCTAAAGCCCAGGGAGGCCACGTGGCCGGAGTTCAGGGCAGTGGGGACCGAAGAGGCCGAGAGGGAGCAGGGCCTCCCAGGCTGCTTATAAAGATTGGCTTTTGTTCTGGGAGAGGGTGTGCTGGGTGAATGGGACCCCAGAGCTGCCCACTTGTCTGACTCCCAACTTTGACAGACCCACACTCGGGTCTCTGCTTCATCCTCATTGAAGCGGGAGATGGGAGGCAGGGGTCTGGGCAGGACCCCCTGGGGAGTGTCTTGTGCAGGAAGTAGCGGGGGAGGCGGGGAAGGCCGCTCAGAGGAAGGGGAGGGAAGCTGACCAGTGCAGGGTCTCTGCTCAAAGGCCAAGGGCCAAGGGCAGAGGGCAGGGATGCTGCGAGGGCCGGGGGAAGGGGGCAGTCCGCCAAGAGAGGTCTGAAGAGTTTGCTGCCCTTGGCGTTGCACCAGCACGCTGACAGACTCTGAGGGGGAAGACAGCCATTTATTTGGAATAAATACGGGTGTTTGGGCCTTTATAGGTTATGGCTTTATTTTTTTGTCTTTTAGGGCTGTGCCCGCGGCATATTAAAGTTCCTAGTCTAGGGGTCCAATCAGAGCTGCAGCCACTGGCCACAGCCACAGAAACACCAGACCCAAGCCGCATCTGCAACCTACACCACAGCTCATGGCAACACCGGATCCTTAACCCACTGAGTGGGGCCAGAGATTGAACCCGCCTGTTCATGGATACCAGCGGGGTTCGTTTCCACTGAGCCACAATGGGAACTCCTGGTTATGGCTTTTTAAAGAAAATTCTGGGCCTGTGTTTTCACAGGTGCATGCCTGTGTGAATGATGTGTGAGTATGTGTAAATGATGTGTGAGTGTGTGTGAATGGTGTGTGTGTGTGAATGGTGTTAATAGTAGTAGTGTGATGTGCAGGGGGAACTAAGATTACAGTGTGTGGCACACCCTTCCGGAAGTTCAGGACAATAGAACAATCAAGGTGTTCCCATCATGGTTCAGGGTGTTACCAGCCAGAATAGTATCCGTGAGGATGCAGGTTCAACCCACTGGATCGCTCAGTGGGTTTAGGATCCAGCATTGCCATGACATGCGGCAACTAAAGGCCACAACTAAACAATTGAAAGGCAGCTAAACTCTGCCCCTGAACTCCAGGCCATGAAAAGCTCCCCCACTGTGGGTGCCAAGGCCTCCCCTCCCCCTCAACCCTATCCCCATTGTGCCTTCCTCTCCAGCTCCCAGACCCCAGGAGACTGAGGCTTATAAGCTCCCGGGTCCCGCACCCCAGCCCTGCCGGACCCTGTCATGTCACCCAGCGGAGGCTCTGGAGCGCCCATCCTTGTGAGGCCTTAGCAGAAGGACTGTATTTCTCCCTGATGTGTGAGGCTAGACAGTCTTAGGGACAGAGGGCAGGGCCAGGTCCTTCTGCCCCCTGGGTGGCCACTCTGAGAGCCCTGGGTTCTGCCTGCTGTCAGCACCCGGAACAGGGCCCCACAAACAGCAGCGCACAGTCGACGCTTGCCCGCTGGGGAATGAATGAATGTGTGAATAAGTGAATGAGTAAATGCATGAATGAGTGAATGAATGAGTGAGTGAAGGCAGGAGTGAATGAACGCATGAACGAGTGAACGTGTGGATGAGTGAATGAATGAGTAAACAGGAATGAGTGAACAAAGGAATGAGTGAACGCCTGAATGACGGCATCATCCCCGCCACCAGGGGATGCTGTCTGAGGTGGACATGGACCTCTCACGGCCGCAGAGAAAATACATCTTAGCTCTTTTCACGTCATTGCTGGTGTTGTTCCAGCAGAGTAAATATGACCAGCCACCAGCTGGAGGCTGGCCTCCTCCCTGCCGCCCCGTGGAGCTAGCAGGCCTCTGCCAAGCGCAGCTCCAGCCCCTGTCCCCTCCCCTTTGCCATATGGCCTGGAAGGAGGACACGAGCCTCTTTGGACCTTGGCACCACAACCTCCCGCTGAGTGATCTCGGCCAGTCGCTCTGCCTCTCTGGCTCCCGTCTTCATCCTAAGATGGGTGCCAACCTCGACGGCAACTCAAGAGCCAGGGGAGGAGTTCCCACTGTGACTCAGCAGCTTAAGAACCAGACGTTGGAGTTCCTGTCGTGGCGCAGCAGTTAACGAATCCGACTAGGAACCATGAGGTTGCAGGTTCAATCCCTGATCTTGCTCAGTGGGTTAACGATCCGGCGTTGCCGTGAGCTGTGGTGTAGGTCACAGACGCTGCTCAGATCCCGCGTTGCTGTGGCTGTGGCGTAGGCCAGCGACTACAGCTCCGATTCGACTCCTAGCCTGGGAACCTCCATATGCCACGAGTGTGGCCCTAAAAAAGCAAAAAGGAAAAAAAAAAGGAACCAGACGTTGTCTCTGTGAAGATGCAAAATTCAATCCCTGACCTCGCTCCGTGGGTTAGGATACAGCGTTGGGGCAAGCTGCAGTATATATAGGTTGCAGGTGTGACACGAATCCTGCATTGCTGTGGCTGTGGTATAGGCCAGCAGCTCCAGCTTCAACTGCTAGCTGGAAAAAAAAAAATAGAGCCAGGGGACATGCGGATTAAGTGCCCACAGAGCACCAGCAACCATTCAGCAGCTTTGTTGTTGCTGTTACTCCGATATTTAGCATGAGATCTCTCCTCCTGGAACCAAGTTCACGTGCAGGTGAAGGAGGGGAAGTCCCGCTCACCCACACAGAGAGATCCCTGTCTTATGCCTGGGCCCTGGGTAAGTAAGCAAGATGGTTGTGGCCTGCACCCTGGGGAGGAAGAGGGAGGGAAGAGGGCTGGGCGGAGGAAGAAGTCCAGCTGGGTGCAGGTCAGAGATGGTAGTGACATGGCCACAAGCCAAGGCACAGCTGGAGCCCCCAGAACCAGGAAGAGGCAGGAAGGACACCCCCACCCCAAGACTCTGGAAAGAGCAGGGCCCTGCCTTCTCCCCGATGTCAGACTTTCAGCCTCCAGGATGGTAAGAAAATTTTATTTTATTTGTTTTTATTTATTTTGATTTTTAGGGCCACACCTGTGGCGTTTAGAGGTCCCCAGGCTAGGGGTCAAATAGGAGCAGTAGAGCCAGCCTACACCACAGCCACAGCAACATGGGATCGAAGCCACGTCTGCGACCTACAGCATAGCTCACGGCAACGCCGGATCCTTAACCCACTGCGCGAGGCCAGGGATCGAACCCGCATTCTCATGGATACTAGTCAGATTCATTAACCACTCAGCCACGACAGGAACTCCAGAATTGTATTATTTATTTATTTATTTATTTTGCTTTTTTAGGTCTGCACGTGCCCCATATGGAAGTTCCCAGGCTAGCCACGCCCCAGCCACAGCAACTTGAGATCCGAGTCCATGTCTGCAACCTACACCACAGCCCACGGCTACGCAGGCTCCTTAACCCACTGAGCAGGGTCAGGGATGGAACCCACGTCCTCAAGGATAGTAGTCGGGTTCATTTCCTTTGAGCCACAACAGGAAATCCCATTCCTGCTGTTTTAAGCCACCAGGTTTGTGGCGTTTTGTTACAGCAGCTCCAGGAAATAAATGCCATCTCCCAAATCTACCCCTCCCAGCAGCCGCTCCCTAAGAAATGACAGCTCCTTCTCCCTCCGCCCCATCCCAGCCCCGCCTTCTGCTGCCTGGGTTTGCTGTGGCTTGGGCTGGCCTCTGGCTTGTATTCCTTCCTTCTCTCCTTCATTTATTACAGGAATTAGCTCGTGTGATCACAGAGGCTGGGAAATCCCGTGCAAGCCGGAGCCCAGGACAGCTGGTAGGCAGATCAGTCTGAGCTCTAAGGCCTGAGAAACCGAGGAGCCAATGGTGTAAACCCCAGTCAGGGCGGGTGGAGGTGAGACGCGATGCTCTGGTCACCAGTCATGCAGGAAAAAGGGGCTACATCTCCTCTGCACCTTTGCTTTTATTCAGGACCCCCTGGGCCAGGGCGGTCAGGGCCACACTAGGAAGCATCTGCGGCAGAAACTGCCATTCAAATGCTAATCTCACCCGGAAATGCCTTTGCTGACCTTGAACAATGTTGCCAATGGTCACCCAGTGGCCAGTCAAGCTGACACCTCTCCTGCATTGGGGGCAGGACAGGCGCATCCAGGGTGCGCTTCCAAAGGGTCACTCATCTCACATCCTCCAGGCACCTACTGGGCATAAAGGCGGTGTCACAGTGGTAACTGGTAGTCACATGCCACCCGTGTCCCACCATGCCCGGCACACATGCCCCGCACACATGCCCCGCCGTGTCCACTCCAGCCCCTCCCCCCACTGCCCACCCAGGGCCGCCGGCTTGTCCTCCCTGACCTTCCCCAGGAGGCACACAGCTTACCTCCTACAGGAAAGGCCCTTTCTCTGCCAGCCCTGCCCTGCCCTTTACCCTTATTTCTCTCCGTGGCACCTGACATGACCCACAGCAGGCCAGCTGTGTGAGGCTGCAGCCCAGGCCCAAGGGCGCCACACCCAGTAGAAATCCAAGCCCTGCGGGTGAGTGAATCTGAGTGGGAACATGTGTCCCAGTCCTGGGGCATTTGCAGGAGCCCCACGCCATGTGGTCACTTCGTGTGCCCCCCACCCCCATCCTGGCCTGGAGCACAGTGACGGGTCCCAGATGGCACTGTTGGCAGCTGTAGTTGTGAGTCTCTGCCTACTGGAAAGACTGTGTGTGGCAGATGGCACGTTCTAACCCCTGCCACAGGGATTCTCCATGAGAGACGCCCAGAAAAGGAAGCAAGCTTTGCAGAGGATGTGGGAAAGAATTAACCCCACTCAGAGTGAGGGCTGACATTTGTCCCGCTCCAGGAGGGACCCCAAGTCGCAGCTTCCTGGCTAATGGCAGTGCTGTCTGCTAGGCTTGGCCATTAGAGTCCCTGAGGGGGTTTAGGGCCAGGCTTTGGGCCAAGTAGCATCTGTTCCACCTCTGGAGAGGCTGGACCCTGGGTAAAGGGTACCAAAGCCTGGTAAAGACTAGAGCCGAGGAGTTCCCTTGGTGGTGCAGCGGTAACAAACCTGACTAGTATCCATGAGGATGCAGGTTCGATCTTGCTCAGTGGGTTGTTTAGGTCTTGCTCTGTGGGTTAAGGAAACCGGCGTTGCCGTGAGCTGTGGTGCAGGTGGCAGATGTGGCTCGGATCCCACGTTGCTGTGGCTGTGGTGGAGACAGTCAGGTGCAGCTCTGATTGGACTCCTAGCCCGGGAACTTCCATATGCTGCATGTCTGGCCCTAAAAAGAAAAGAATAAAGAAGGAGGGAAGGAGGGAGGGAAGGAAGGAAGGAAGGAAGGAAGGAAGGAAGGAAGGAAGGGGAGTTCCCGTCGTGGCGCAGTGGTTAACGAATCCAACTAGAAACCATGAGGTTGCGGGTTCGATCCCTGGCCTTGCTCAGTGGGTTAAGGATCCGGCATTGCCGTGAGCCGTGGTGTAGGTTGCAGACGTGGCTCAGATCCACGTTGCTGTGGCTTGTGGCGTAGGCCGGTGGCTACAGCTCCTGTTAGACCCCTAGCCTGGGAACCTCCTATGCCGTGGGTGCAGCCCTAGAAAAGGCAAAAAGACAAATATATATATATATATATATATATATATATATATATATATATATATATATATATTGTTTGGCATCAATAAACTGCCTGGTTTGCTGTGGTGATGGGGGGGAGAAGCAGGGGTGCCTTCCAGATCCCAGGGTTGCTACTTGGGCCTAAGGATCTGGGCGCTGGGTCACAGTGACAGAAAGAAAGCCTGGGAACGGGGTGACCCCCTTTCTGCTAGCATCTGACCCTCTGCTGCCTCCCTGGGAAAGTGTTTGCTCTGTGGGAACCAGAGGTGACCTTCTGGATCATCCGTGTAGATGGTGGGTCCTTTCTAGGCTGCAGGAGGTCCTGCTCCAAGAGTTCTGTCCTGGTCCTGAGTGTGCCCGGTGGCCTTCATGAGCCAAGGGTCCCTCAGTGCACAGAACTGCCCTTGACCCAGGCCGCAGTTCACACCTAGTGCCCTACATCCAGCCCACTGGATACTGGACCATACCCTTGTCCTCACAGCCTCTGCCTTCGCCCAGTGCCACCTGTGGGTTCCGCTCCTCTGGCCTTCACCCAGGCCTCTTTTTTTTTAGGGCTGCACCTGCAGCATATGGAGGTTCCCAGGCTAGGGGTCAAATCGGAGCTGTAGCTGCCAGCCACAGCCACAGCCACAGCAACGTGGGATCCAAGCCGCATCTGGACCTACACTACAGTTCGCAGAAACATCAGATCGATAACCCACTGGGCAAGGTCAGGAATCGAACTCGCATCCTCATGGATGCTAGTCGGGTTGGTTACTGCTGAGCCACAGTGGGAATTCCCCAGGCCTCTGTTTGAAGACACGCCACTCCCTCCTCACCCGCTATTTATTTAAGTGACCTAACCCCCCCTCCCACCCGGGCCCTGCCTTTGCCAGCCCTCTATACTGACTGTCACCCCATCTACTCTCTAAGGGTGTCTCATGGGTTGGGGGTTGGGCTGCCTGCCCAGGGCTCCAAACAGGGCCCACCAGCTGCCTGGGGCCATGGGACAGACGTCCTGCCTGGAGTGCTCTGCCGTCCCCACCCAACCCCCACGGGCCCCTTCACCGGGCTCCTGGCCTCCAGACTGAAGCCAGGAAACCACATGCCCCGTGGCAGTTGTGAAAGTACCTCCACCCTACAGGCTGTGCCAAAATCAGTCTTGTTGGAGGGGTTCCTGGAGTGGCTCAGCTGTAACGAAGACCCCGACCAGTATCCATGAGGACCAAGGTTCAGTCCCTGGCCTTGATTAGTGGGTTTAGGTCACAGATGTGGCTCGGATCTGGCGTTGCTGTGGCCACGGCATGGACTGGCAGCTGCAGCTCCAGTTTGACCCCTGGCCTGGGAACTTCCTTCTATACGCTGCAGGTACAGCCCTTAAAAAACAAAAAAGAGAGAAAGAGAGACAAAAAAAAAAATCTTGTTTGAACAATAACAGGAGTTGAGTACACCCTCTGACAGAGCCCTGGGGCAGTGGGGGGGCGGGGGCTGGCGCCTGGATGCCAGGGAGCCGCCCTCGGCTGCTGCTTGCCCCCCTGCAGGCCCCAGGGTCAGCTCCCCCACTGCTGCTTCCCACCCCCGCCCACGCATGGTGGCCCCGAGGCTGTGGGGTGGAGAAGGATTGGAGTCGTCAGATGAGTAACAGTGCTGATTAAATTTGCTGGGCTGGCTGTTGGCACAGCGCCGCCGTCTCTCCCTGGTGGGCAGAGAATCTGTTTGAGGTCGTTAAAAAGACGGTAATTGAAACGTTCCGAGCCTGAGATCCAGTGATGAGAGTGCGCAGCCTCTGAGGACAAAATTCGGGCCCCATCACTTAGGCTGCAGACCCCGCCCTCCCCGGAGTGGGGCTGGGGGGCCCTTACAGCCCAGGAATAGAATAGAGCATCCTAACAGCTCCCTCTGTGCTTTCCCTGGAATTTCTCTGCTCCACCCTCAACATCCTGCTGTAGGGTGGGGGTGGGGGCCTCTGACAGCCACTGAGTCCTGCCCAAGGTAGCGCCAGCAGGACAGCAGGCACAGAGGAGAGAGGGGAGGCTGTTTTTTCCCCCCGTATCTCCTGCCTCAGGCCTGGATCTACCCGGGCCACAGCTCCTGCAGGTGCCCTGCCCACGGGGGGCCCTCGCCTCTCCCTCCCCTCGAGTCTGTCCCGCACTCCCTCATCCCGTGTCCCCTCTCCTCTGTGCTTAGGCCCCAGGCAGAAAGGGCTCCTTCCTGTGCTACCGCTGCACCCACTGTGGACTCTCAGCACCCCAAACACACTTGCCTCCCTTTTCAACACAGCAACCATACTTCTCAAAAAAAAAAAAAAAAGAAAAGAAAAAACAATGTTGGAGTTCCCATCTTGGCTCAGTGGAAATGAAACTGCCTAGTATCCATGAGGTTGCGGGTTCGATCCCTGGCCTTGCTCAGTGGGTTAAGGATCCGGCGTTGCCGTGAGCCGTGGTGTAGGTTGCAGACGTGGCTCAGATCCACGTTGCTGTGGCTGTGGCGTAGGCCGGCAGAGGCGGCTCTGATTCAATCCCTACCCTGGGAACTTCCATATGCTGCAGGTATAGCCCTAAAAAGAAAAAAAAAGTTTAGTCACTGCCATAGAGTTTGCAATACGCGTTTATAACACTTTCGATCACACTGCAGGGCCTCACAGGGAGTGTCAGCCCCTTGGGACAAAATGTTGTTAGTTCCCCCCTCTTCTCTGGATATGACATTTCTTCCTTCATTTACCCAACAGTTATAATCACCCAGTACCTTGTTTTGGTATCTTTTTGAAGGAACTTTTATCTGTTAGGACAATTAGTATAAGCAAAATGATGGAGTTACCGTCATAGCTCAGCAGTAACAAACCCAACTAGTATCCATGAGGATGCAGGTTTGATCCCTGGCCTCGCTCAGTGGGTTAAGGATCCAATATTGTCATGAGCTGTGATTTAGGTCACAGATGCTCAGATCTGGTGTTGCTGTGGCTGTGGCGTCAGCCAGCAGTGGCAGCTCTGATTTGACCCTTAGCCCGGGAACTTCCATATGCCGCAGGTGCGGCCCTAAAAAGCAAAAAAAGGAAAGAAAAAGAAAAAGAGAGAGAGGGAGAAGGAAGGAAGGAAAGAAGGAAAGATGGAAAGAAAGAAAGAAAGAAAGGGAGGAAGAGAGGAATAAAGAAGAAAAAAGAAAGTTTTTATGGACAATTAAAATAAGATAAAGGAAACATGAATTCCTGCCTACGTGAATTCCTTCTCCAACACTCTCCTTTTCTGCATACCTGAGTTCTAACCTAAATCATTCTCCATCAGCCTGAAGAAACTCTTACAGGAGTTCCCATAGTGGCGCAGGGGAAAAGAATCCAACTAGGAACCATGAGGTTGCAGGTTCGATCCCTGGCCTTGCTCAGTGGGTTAAGGATCCGGAGTTGCTGTGAGCTGTGGTGTAGGTCACAGACACAGCCTGGCATTGCTGTGGCTGTGGCATAGGCCGGCTGCAACAGCTCCAATTAGACCCCTAGCCTGGGAACCTCCATATGGCACAGGTGTGGCCCTAAGAACACAAAAGACCAAAAAACAAAAAAAAGGGGGGGAAAGAAAGAAAGAAAGAAAGAAAGAAAGAAAGAAGGAAGGAAGGAAGGAAGGAAGGAAGGAAGGAAGGAAAGAAAGAAAGAAAGAAAGAAAGAAAGAAAGAAAGAAAGAAAGAAAGAAAGAAAAGAAACTCTTCCAAAATTTCTTTCAAGGCAGGTTCCTGGCACACGTGTCTCTTTTTCACACAATCCTCAGAGGGCCCACTTGGAGGGTGCCCACCTGATTCTGTTCATTTAAACCTATGATTTTCCAGAGTTCCCGTCGTAGCCCAGTGGTTAACGAATCCAACTAAGAACCATGAAGTTGCGGGTTCGATCCCTGGCCTTGCTCAGTGGGTTAAGGATCCGGCGTTGCCGTGAGCTGTGGTGTAGGTTGCAGACGCGGCTCAGATTCTGTGTTGCTGTGGCTGTGGCAAAGGCCAGCAGCTATAGCTCCTGTTAGACCCCTAGCCTGGGAATCTCCATATGCCGCAGGTATGGCCCTAGATAAGGCAAAAAGACAAAAAAAATAAATAAATAAAAATTTAAAAATAAACCTACGATTTCCAACAAAAATTATTGGTGCCCTCTAGATGAGGCAACTGAGGCCCAGACAGCTGCATGCATGGTGTCTGAGGTCATTCACCCCCACAACAGCAGACTGACTTCAAAGCCGAGCTCTGAACCTGTGCCCAGCAGAACAATACAGAACACTGGGGATCTGTGGGAACAGAGATTCAGCTGACTCCAGCCCCGCCCCACCCTCCGGGGGCGGGCGTCCTGGCCTCCTCCTGCCTCCTGGCTGCACTGGGGCCCCGCCCTCAAGCCTGGCTCCTTGCCTCATCAGGATGCAGGACAAGGCCTCCAGTCCTCGGAGAGGACTGTGAAGTGCCTGCTGAGCTGCCAGCTGGCCCAGCTGTTGCCATGGAAAAGCCCAGAGCGCGTGGGCCGCCTGGCAGCCTTACACCCGCTCCCCTGGGACCCCTCAGCCAGGATGCTGGCCCAGTGCCCAGAGCACACACGTGGCAGGAGACCTGCTCTCAGCGGGCCTCAGTGAGAAGACAGGGGCCTTCCCTAGGAGAGGCAGATACCGAGACCCTCCCCCACCCCACACCTTCCACAGCTCCCCTCCCCCCATCCATCAGAGCCAGGAGAGCCCCACTGTGGGAGACCGGCTCTTTCTGCCTGCCCACCTCCCTCCCCTTGTTGCCAATGGCACTTCAATCTGTTTTGAGGAGTACCCTCCCGCTGTGAGTACAGGCTGAGGGGCCCCACCCTCACCTTGGTCAAATCCAGGTCTGGCCAGTCAGCTGGTGCCGTTCCCCATCCCTCCAGCCATGTCACAGGTTGTTCCAGGTAACCTTAGCAAAACGAGTGATACTCTTGGATCTGGGCGAACACCCAGTAAAGACAAACAGCTGGGCACAGAGCCAGGGAGACCCAGATGTGTTGGCCTGGGTTGATTTCTGGATCAAGCCATACCTGAAGCTAGAATCCCTGGCATCTCCAATTGCCTGAGGTAACAACTGCATTTTTACTCGTGCCTGATGGGTGGAGTCTTTGTCACTTTTGGTGAGAGTCCTTACTGATACCCTTTGGCTCCTAAAGAGATTCCTGCAGTTGGGCTGTATCCTGTCTCAATCTCAACACACCCTGTAGGACTTTGAACAAATCACACACACACACACACACACACACACCACCACTTTGGTCTTTATGTGTCACAGGGACGGATAACAGCAGTGGCTTCTCACTCTGAGCAACATCCACTTTGGGGCCATAATGAGGACACTAAAAGAACTTGCTTGTGATGTCAGCCACTCCCTATCTTCAGAAAAATATCAGGACACACAGGGAAACAAGCAGGGCTTGTCACCATGTTTTCAACAGAGGTCTGAGACTTCTGCTTCTATGGGGCAAGCAGAGCCTGTCTGTGTGCATAGACAAGAAGGTCTTTCTTGTGTCCTTGCTTGTGTTCCAACCTGTGTCCAACTCTTTGCCCTGAGACTCACTCCTTGTCCAATCTTGACCAAGCAGGTGGAGCCTCCCAGGCTGGCTTCTGGGAGGTGGGGGACTGTGTGTCCATCGCCCTGGATAGGAACTCTCCAGCACCTCAGCGCTTCCTGCAAGGCCTAGTGTGCGTGTTCAAAATGGGGCTTGATGGAGTTCCCGTCGTGGCTCAGTGGTTAACGAATCCGACTAAGAACCATGAGGTTGCGGGTTTGATCCCTGGCCTTGCTCAGTGGGGTAAGGATCCGGCGTTGCCGTGAGCTGTGGTGTAGGTTGCAGACGCGGCTCGGATCCTGCGTTGCTGTGGCTGTGGCGAAGGCCGGCAGCTGCAGCTCCTGTTAGACCCCTAGCCTGGGAACCTCCATATGCTGCTGGTGAGGCCCTAGATAAGGCAAAGAGACAAAAAAAAAAAAAAAATGGGGCTCGGCAACCTAAACGTCTCTGCGCCCACAGCGCCCTGCCTGCCTGCCGTAGCCTTGGGGGCTGCGGGTGAGCGCCATCCGGATGCTGCGCACCCACAGCTCTGCTCTCAGTGTGAAAATTCACAGACAAATATGAGTGGATAACAACGGAAAATGGCATTGGAACAGTGGAAATCAGCAATTTTGCACAGGAAGCTTTGGGAGATGTTGTTTACTGTAGTCTGCCTGAAGTTGGAACAAAATTGAACAAACAAGTGGAGTTTGGTGCTTTGGAAAGTGTGAAAGCTGCTAGTGAACTCTATTCTCCTCTATCAGGAGAAGTAACTGAAATGAATGAAGCTCTAGCAGAAAATCCAGGACTTATCAACAAATCTTATTATGAAAATAATTGGCTGATCAAGATGACACTCTGTAAACCTTCAGAACTAGATGAACTAATGAGTGAAGAAGCATATGAGAAATACATCAAATCTATTGAGGAGTGAAAGTGGAACCCCTAAATAAACAAGCTTGAAACAAAAAAAAATGGGGCTCAGGGGCTGGGAAAGGATCACCCCACATCCAACTCTGCCTTCTTGGAGGAAAATTCCACAACTTACTCCAGCTGTGAGCAGGTCCTCCATCAGGTCACATTTGTGAAAATGACTCTGCAGACAAGGTGAATTCAAGACATTGATCCTTCAGCAAAGGCTTGTCCTAGCTCTGACGTTTCCAACATGTTCCCCTGACACTCTCTCCTGCAGGTGAAGCATTCCTGCCTGACATCTGGGCTGGAGACCCCTGTGGCCAGAGAAATCCCTGCAACCCTCCCCACTGTCACCACCTCCATCTCCATTTCATTCTTAGGCTGTTGACGATGGTGGTGGTGACAATGATGAGGAAGACAAGGATGAGGACGGGGATGATGGTGAAACAGGTGATCATAAAAATGATGATGATGGGAGTTCCCGTCGTGGCACAGTGGAAACGAATCCAACTAGGAACCATGAGGTTGCGGGTTCGATCCCTGGTCTTGCTCAGTGGGTTGAGGGTCCGGCGTTGCCATGAGCTGTGGCGTAAGTTGCAGACATGGCTCGGATCTGGCGTGGCTGTGGCTGTGGCGCAGGCCAGCAGCTACAGCTCCGATTAGACCCCTAGCCTGGAAACCTCCATACACCACAGGTGCAGCCCTAAAAAAAAAAAAATAATAATAATAATAATAACTATTATTGTCATTGTGATCATCCCCCTGGTCACAGTGTTTGATCAAGAATGGACAAAAAAACCAAGTGAATCCAATCAGAGTGAACCCTGGGATTCTACTAGGATGGACTCACTGGGGTCACTAATCTGGTAGAGTGTGATCCAGGAGCTTTAGATCCAGGTCATGTTGCCACCCCATGAGCCTCAGGGCCAACAAGAGAGGACAGCAGAGCTGCTGGAGGGAGACAGGGTCCGGGCAGGTTATCTGAAATCCTAGGTCAAGCTGTGTCTGCCTTTACAGCTACATGAATAAAATCCTTTCTTTTTAAGTAAGCCAGTTGAGTTGGGTTTGGGTCCTTCACAACAGAAAGGGCCCTGGTGGATTCTTATGAGTCTCTGCAGAGCCCTGAGGGCAGGAGATAAGAGAAGCATGAGCCATGCAAGGTCTGAAGAGTGAGATAAGGAAGGAGAGGAGGACCTGGCAATGGGCTGCGGCTTGAACTTCCTCACAGCATGGTGACCGGGTCCTAGAATTGGCCCATGTCTTGTTCCCTGCCAGACCAAGGTCTCCATGGACAGTCACACAGGTTGTACACTGCACAATTCCAGCAGACACCAACCTTCAGCACTTGGGTTTTCCAGCCTGTATTTAGAGTGATAACTTGTGACCTAAATCTCTAAAGGTCAGCTCGGGCTGTCATCAATTCTCTGGAAATATCTGAAACTAGGCTTAAAGAGTAACCTGAACAACTGGATAAGGAAATCCAGAAGCAACAAATATCTGTGGAGAGAGACAGAAAACAGATGAGTGAAGCATACAGTGGAAGGGAGCAGGGAGTGTTGGAGGCTGTGGTAGGGAAGGGCGTACTGTGCCCAAAAGGGTTCAAAGGGGGACTTCCCATCAGGGCACAGCAGAAACCAGCCCTAGTATCCATGAGGACACAGGTTCGACCACTGACCTCATTCAGTGGTTTAAGGATCCAGTGTTGCTGTGAGCTGTGGTGTAGATCCCAGACACAGCTCAGATCTGGGATTGCTGTGGCTGTGGTGTAGGCCGGCAGCTGTAGCTCCAATTAGGACCCTAGCCTGGGAACCTCCATATGCTGCAGGTTCAGCCCTAAAAAGCTAAAAGAAGGCGGGGGGTTTCAAACGCCTTGACCTTCCACCTGCCAAAAATGTGAGCCCACAGCAGAATTCAGATCAAGTTCAGAATCTTTGAAATGGATTCTCTGGACCTGAAGCAGGGATGGTGTCTTGTGTCTCCCACTGACAGCCCGGCTTGGGTGCTCAGGAAATAATGCCAACCTGGATTAACCTGAGACTCAAGACCTTGAATGATCTCTGAAGACTGGAAGCTAAGGCTTCTCTGTACAAGCCCAGAGAGCCATAAATTTAACAGCTGGTGAATATTGAGTCGTGTCTACACTCCAGTACTCTTTCTTCTTTTTTTCTTTTCCTTTTCCTTTTTTTTTCTTTTTATAGCCATACCTGCAGCATATGGAAGTTCCCTGGCCAGGGATCGAATCAGAGCTGCAGCTGCCAACCTACGCCACAGCCACAGCAGCACCAGATCCAAGCCACATCTGCGGCCACACTGCAGCTCATGGTAACACTGGATCCTTAACCCACTGAGAGAGGCCAAGGATTGAATCCACATCCTCACAGAGGCAACATCGGGTTCTTAACTTGCTGAGCCACAATGGGAACTCCTACACTCCAGTACTCTTCAACTCTGTTGAGAAGACATCTACTGCTGACAAAAACCCTCTGTGTCCTGCTCTTGTAGTTTGGAGACCCATGTGGTCATTCTGCCCTGTGTCTCAGGATGCAGCCATCCGGTAGAGCTTAGCCCCTCCCTCAGGGCTTGCAGGGGACAGGCAGAAGCCCCCAGGGTTGCGGTCTGGAGCTACCTGAACCTGTCGAGGAATGGGGTTCGGGCACGGGGGTGGAGCTGTGGATCATCAATCTAACGGGCACCTTGCTGGGGGTGGGATTGGGGGTCCCAGAGGTGAACTGACCACCCTTGCTCTCACTTCTGCCTGCAGAGCGCACACAGATTGGCCACAGGGCAAGGGGAATTCTGACAAACACTCCCATCGCGTTGAGTCAGCCCAGCACAAAGTCACCAACTGTACTCCAGGGAGAAGTGACATCTGAATTAGGGTTGTTTTTTTTTTTTTTTTGTCTTTTTCCCTTATCTAGGTCCGCACCCGCGGCATATGGAGGTTCCCAAGCTAGGGGTCTAACAGGAGCTGTAGCCGCCGGACTTCGCCACAGCCACAGCAACACAGGATCCGAGCTGCGTCTGCAACCTACACCACAGCTCACGGCAACACCGGTCCTTAACCCACTGAGCAAGGCCAGGGATCGAACCTGCAACCTCATGGTTCTTAGTCAGATTTGTTAACCACTGAGCCATGATGGGAACTCCGAATTAGGGTTGTTGAAAAGGGAGGGTGTGGACAGAGGGGGATGGCAAGGGGCGGGGGGGTCAGGACAGTTGGGCAGATCCCAGCAGGAGTGGGTGCAGACCGACCACAGAGCAGATCCCCAAGGAGCAGGAATCGGGGCAAGGGGCACACTGGGGTTGAGTACACCCCAAATTTCAATCCCTCAGGACAGACTCTAACTTCAGGCACAAGTCACTGGTTTGGCGTAGCCCGAGCCGCCTGAGTCTAGTTCCCAAATCTTTACTTCCTGGGAGTTCCCTTGTGGTGCAGCAGAAACGAATCCGACTAGTATTCATGAGGATGAAGGTTCGATCCCTGGCCTCACTTAGTGGGTCAGGGATCTGACATTGCTGTGAGCTGTGGTGTGTAGGTGGCAGATGCAGCTCGAATCTGGCGTTGCTGTGGCTGTGGCGTACATCAGCAGCTGCAGCTCCCATTCAACCCCTAGGCTGGGAATTTCCATGTGCCGCAGGTGTGGCCCTAAAAAGCAAAAAAAAAAAAAAAAATCTTTACTTCCTCTTTACAGCAGGACCACATCCCCACCCCCACCATGTGACCACAGTGCTACCCTCCCCACCCCTCCCCCCAGAGAGGAAGAGATCAACTCCCTGCCCTGTGGGTGTTGGTTTTGGCCAAGAGACTTGCTCTGGATGGGATGTGAGTAGACACTATGATGATGAGGCTTTCATCGGGCCTGCAGGCCTGTGTGGTGAGGCTAGGCCCCATGGTTGTATTTTTGTGTGTCTTTTTAGGGCTGCACTGTGGCATATGGAAGTTCCCAGGTTAGGGGTCGAATTGGAGCTACACCTGCTGGCCTATGCCACAGCCACAGCAACACAGAATCTGAGCTGTGTCTGCCACTTACATCACAGCTCACATCAATGCCAGATCGTTAACCCACTGAGCAAGGCCAAGGATCATGCCACATTCTCATGGGTACTAGTCAGGTTTGTTTCCCCTGAGCCACAGAGGGAACTCCCTGCCCCGTGAGTTTCGCCAAGGAAACGCCTCAGGTGGTTCACCTCTTGCAGCCTGGGTCCCACAGAGAGATCCCTATTTTTTCTTTTCCTTTTTTTTTGACCATGCCCACATCATGTGGAAGTTCCTAGGCCAGGAATCAAACCTGCACCACAGCAGTGACCCAATCTGCTGTAGTGACAACACCAGATCCTTTACCCGTTGAGCCACCAAGGAACTCCAAGAGATCATGGAAACAGACCAGAACCTGACCCAGAGTCTGAAGCAGGACCCTCCAGGTGCCTGCAGCACCACGGGCAAGAAAGAAACAGCTGACATTCTAAATCACAGAGATTCTGGGGCTGTATGTCACACAGCATCACTTTGGGGGCAGCTTGGACACCTGCCCATTCCTTGGCTGGGAGCTGTCCACCCCTCCTAGACTGCGTCCATGGAAGTAGGCTGTGTCCAAAATACACTGAGCTGCCATAGCCAGAAGAAGGTGGCAGAGATACTGGGAAGGCTGAAACCAACAGACATCTCTCACCATGGCAGAAAAAACACCAGCTCATAGATGTGGCACCAGGGGCTGGCAAGTTAGCCAGCGCTCATTTTCTGGCTGTCACCCTACAAGCCAAAAGGATGCTCGAACCCCAAAGGAACAGCCGGTTCTGAGGATTTATAGGGCTTGAATCAGATCTGTGAGAGCAAATTGAATTTTGAATACAATTCCACATCAATTAACTTTGCTCAGAGCCCTATAGAAAAGCAATGACTCAAAGGAAAGCCTAACGGCAGAGACTGATGGGGCTGCGGGGCTGCTGGGCTAGCCTGGAAGTAAACAATTTTCAGCAATGCCTCTCAGGGGGTCTGCTGGGGAGGGTCTGGCTTGGAGGGGGTGTTGGGGTGGGGGAGGTGACCAGGTGAGGGCCTGGCTCTGGGATGGCAACTAGGTGAGCGCCTGGGCTGCAGTTGGTGACCAGGTGATGGGTGGGCTTCAAGTCAACAGCAATGGGTCAGCACTTGCAAGGCAGGTTGGGGGTGGGGAGAGAGAGGTTTCTCTGGCAGCATCCTGTCCTGGGGAAGGGATCCCCTGTCCCCTACTGGACTGGGAAGGATGAGTCCTCAGGAATGGGATGAGGCACAAGGAGCCACCTAGGCTGGCAACAGACCAGAGAGCTGAGCCCTAGGGGCCTGGGAGGGAGCAAGAGGGAGGGCGGAAAAAGTGGGAGGAAATCAAGGTCATCAAGAGCTAGGGCGAGGAGTTCCCGTCATGACTCAGTGATTAACGAATCCCAACTAGGAACCATGAGGTTGCAGGTTCGATCCCTGGCGTCGCTTAGTGGGTTACGGATCCAGCATTGCCGTAAGCTGTGGTGTATGGAGGTCGCAGACACGGTTCGGATCTCGTGTGGCTGTGGTGTAGGCCGGCGGCTATAGCTCCAATTAGACCCCTGGCCTGGGAACTGCCCTATGCCGCGTACTTGAAGTGGGGCACTGTTGGGGTACCCAAACTGTTGTCTCCAGACCCACAGCTCCACAGCTCCAGCTTGTCTGAAATGCAAATTCTCAAGCCCCAAGTGGGAGAAGGATGTCTCTGGTACGTTAAGAAGCCTCCTGCCCGTGGGAGACTTAACGCCAAGGTTCAGAGCACTCCCCACGGAGCTGCATCATCACAGACTGCCCTCATCATTCTGTTTTATGGAAAGGACAGCTGATGCCGAGAAGTTAGATCATTTACCCACAGCCCAGGCAACGCGGTTCTAGAACTGCCTTGCCCAGCATAGTAGCCACCAGCCACAAGGGGCTATTTCATTTCACGTGAAAGTTAATAAATAAAATGGACAATTCAGTTCTTCAGTTGCATGAGCCACACCTCAAGGGCTCAAGAGCCTGGTGTGGCTGGTAGCCGCCAAACTGGACAGGGTAGATCTAGAAAGTTCCCATCACTAGTGTGAACATCCAACCTCCCCCCCTTAGCCACTGGTGGTGTCCACTCCCCAAAGCCCCACATGCCTCCTCCAGGATGAAGAGGGCAAATGTGTGTGCAAACAAGCAAGTCAAAACAAGAAGCACAGTGGCCCTGCCACCCCATAAACCAGCAGGAAGTGGAGGAAGCCAAGGATCAGTTGGGCGGGATCCCGCACACCCTGGGCAAAAGTTTCAGAGCCCTGGGAGCTGTTTCCCATCATTCTCCGCACAGTTGTGTGTGTGGGGGGTGAGCACAAGGCAGGTAAGCAGGCTTATGCCTCGGACCATGCCACCCCGCCTCTCTCCAGAGGGGAGGTTCCCTGTGCCCAGAATCCTGAGGAGATGGTGGCTGGTCCCTAAAGCACTGGCCAGCCACCTGGAAATGAATCAAAGGAGGGAAAACAGGGAGTTCCCCTCATGGCTCAGTGCGTTATGAACCCAAATAGTATCCACAAGGAGGCAGGTTTGATCCCTAACCCCCCTCAATGGGTTAAGGATCCGGCGATGCTGTGATCTGTGGAGTAGTTTGCAGATGTGGCTTGGATCCTGAGCTGTTGCGGCTGTGGCCAGCAGCTGCGTCGTCGATTCCATCCCTAGCCTGGGAATTTCCACATACCACAGGTGCGGCCCTAAAAAAAGGACCAGATGAGCAGACACATTGTTTCTGTACTCAAAAACTCCCAAACACTTCTCTAGGCGGGTGGGGAATGGGTGACAAGAAAGGGCCCATAGGAAGCCCCCTGCAGTCGCCCTGATCAGCTCAATGACCCAGGCTGTAGGTCTTGGAGGCCTTAACAGGTATGGAGCCTGGAGGCCCCTCTAGGTCTGGGCAGAGCAGACCCAAGGGCCTGTATCCAAATGAAACCCTAAAGTATGACCCTTGGGGTTCCCCCCCACCCCCTGCCAGCTCACACATATTTCTGGCCTCTGTCCTCAGAGGGAAATTAGGGTAGCAGGAATGCAGAGAAAGTTTTCTGTCTTCCTAACAAGGCTCTTTAAAAATCAAAAGATGCTGCTGGCAGAGTCAGAGAGAGTTATAACAAAATCCGGAATGGGAAGAGGGGGAGGGGGACCCTGCTCCCAGATGGGGGAGGCGTGGGAGGGCCCAGAGCAGAGAGCGCCTGATAGGATGGGCCTGGGTAGACTAGAGGGCCAGCAGCTTTGGGGGCCGGAGCTCCCTACCCCCTGTATCCAGAAGTTTGTAAAACTGCCTTCTGAGGTGCCCCCAGGGACAACCCTGCCAAGAGCCTCTGACAACCCCTACCACACACTTCCCTGCTCTGCACACACGGGCCCCTGGGGTGGCTGGCTCCTTCTCATCTGGCAGGTCTCAGCTCAAATCATCACTCCTCAGAGTGGCCTTCTGAGACCACACCAAGTCCACTTCCACACCTCCCTGTTCAGTTTTCTTGTCAGCCTTTGTTATTTGGCTCTGCATTCATGTTCTCTCTCACTTCTTAAAGGGCCATCTGTCTCACTGGCGACTGAATCACAAGCAGTGCTTGGATGTAGGGCATTTGGTAAATATGTGTTAAATGAATGAATGACCTTAAGAATTGAGGAAGACAGCCCGCAGATCCCCACCTGCAGTCAGTCCTTACCGCAGTCTCCCGTGGGAGAAAGAGGAAGTTCCTCTTTACATCTAGCTTTCACTTTTCCAGGTGCCCTTTCTCATCCGTTCCTGTCCTGATGCAGCCGGAAATGCCAATGCCGAGCAGCCCCAGCAGCCCAAAGGGGGCTGTCTCTACACAAACCAGGCACCACCACCCCCAACCTCCCCAGGACTTCCCGCCCAGAGGGGTGAGGTTGGGAAGTGACCCAGGAGAAGGGAGAAGGGACGAACTTCCGTGGGGAACTCAGAACCAGCCTGCAGGATGAGGGGGGCAGGAGACAGGTGAAGAAGTCCTGAACCGGGGTGCAGGGTAGTGGGGGGCTGAGAAACCTTCACCGGGCTTTCATACACCCTCCCACTCTGGGTGGAGGAGGTCAGTCCCCCTCCACGAGCGAGTAATACCTTTCTTCACCCGTCCCTGTATCAGGAGTGGAGGACCTCCCCCACCCATGACCCCCTCATCAGCGATGGTGACGAGGACCCCCATCCGTACTCCCTCGCTGACGATGAACGCGCCTCCTCTGCCCATATGTCTGTTTCGGCTGGAGAGGCCCACTTTCCTGCTCATGTGCTCCCATTTAAAGATTCTTTAGGAATGAGGCCGAGGCTGGGGAGGCGCAGACTCCCCCCCTCCCCAATCCCGCAACGGAAAGAGACTGCAGGCACCAGCACCCCCAAACCTCCCACGAGTAGGGACGAGAGCCCAGGTGCAAGCCTAGGGGCGGGAAGAGGCGCGGCCTCCCAGCTCCCTCCCCCGAGGGGCGGAGCGAGGGCCGGGGGGGGCAAGGCCGGAGCTGTAGAGAGCGGCCTGAGCGGGGCCAGGGGGCGGAGCCGGAGCGGAGTGGGCGGGACTCATGGCGGCTACGCTGGAGCGCCCACTTCCTCTGGCGCCGGCTTCCTGGCGGAAGTACGTCAGTTGTTATCCGCTCGGGGCGCCGCTGCAGCCGCCACCGCCGCCTGACGAGCCCAGGCGCCTCAGCCCCGGTCCGCGCCCCGCCCGCCCGCCCGCCGGGCCTCTGCCCAGCCTTTGCCCGCCACCAGTCGCCCATGGAGCGTGCCCCCGGGTCCGCGGCCGAGAGCCGCTGAGCGCTGGCCGTCACGGCGATGCGCGCGGCCGCTCGCGCCCGGGCGCCCAGGCCGCGCCGGGCCCGGGGCTGAGGCCACCCTCGCGGCATGTCCGGCCCGGCCCGCCGCCCGCCGCCGCCCAGGGCCCGAGTCCGCGCGGTCCGCACCGAGCCCGGCGGTGTCGCGTAGCACAGAGGCAGCTGAGCGGGAGCCCGACGGCGCGGCCGCAAGGTCACCGCGCGCCATGGAGGCCAAGGTCCGCCAGAGCCGGCGCTCACGCGCGCAGCGGGACCGCGGCCGGCGCCGGGAGGCGGCCCGCGAAGCCCGCGACCAGAGCGCGTCGTCGGGTGACGAGCCAGAGCCCGGGCCGGGCAAGGAGAACACTGGCCTGCCCCGCGCGCCCCCACCCCGCGCCGCAGCCGCGCGCCCCCCGCGCCGCCGCCGTCGCGAGTCCAGCTCGCAGGAGGAAGAGGTCATCGACGGCTTCGCCATCGCCAGTTTCAGCACGCTAGAGGCCTTGGAGGTAGGTGGGCCCCCACGAGCATGCTGCCGCCCGAGTCGCGAGCGGGCCGCCCCTGGGGCATGGGCACACCCACCCCTTATGGCTGCTCAGGCTGCGTGGGCCCCGCGCGCCTTGCAGGTTGCTGGTGGTGGACCCAGCAGCCTGCGATGGGTGCAGGGGTGTGAGTGTCTTGAGGTCTTGGGAAGAAGAACCTCTAAATTACGCTGTGCAACCTGGCTACTCAGTCGGCCTTTTTTCAGTTGCGTTTCTGTTGCCAAAATATCACTTGATTGGGCTCAGGATGTACTGGGGAGGTGGACTGTGCCGGACTTGGTAGAGGCGGTGATTAAATGGATACTTGGGGATTCTTCCTGTTTCACTCCTCCCCCTTGAGGTTTCTGTTCAGACGGGGAGAGGAAGGGTCGAATTTTAGTCCCCCCTCTGCCACTGCTGTACTGACTCGTGCTTAGTAGCTTGGCAAAAAATATTGCTTGTCTGATTGAGTTATTGTGGACAGTATTGGTTGAGCAAATACTTCCCTTCTCCCCTGAAACCAAGCGAGTGGAGAGGGAAATGAATGCTGTCAGGGTTAGCAAGTGGACTGGGTTGGGAAGCTGCTGTGTCCTAGAACTGGCCTGGGTAGAAACAAACGCCAGTCAGGCTCCGAGGTCCTTGGAGCCTCAGCCTCTCCACCCTCTGGGAGCCCCATGCAGCACATATTGGAGGGGATGGCATCTGCCCAGTTTGAGGTCCCAGCTCCCTTTCCTTTTCCTGGGGCTTGGGAGCCAGTGGCCTAGGACTCTGCAGTCTCAAAGGCTGAGTTTTGTGGGAGGGCAAGTCCTCACACTGCAGGCCCCTGCGGTGAGCCCCCTCCCAGGGGTGCACCAAGTCTGTGAAGAGCCTCGGGGTCAGATGCTGGCAGCAAGGAGGAGGTGGCCCAGGGACAGGTTTGCTGCTTTTTGTCTGGGCACGTTGATGCACAGAGGTGAGGCAGCTGTACCAGGGCTTGCGCTCAGACACAGCACCAGGATCCTCTGTTTTGCACGTCTGGCGGGGCCTGAGATGGCCTCTAGGCCAAGAGGTCCTCATCTAGCACTGGTGGGGAAGGATGGCACCAGGGCTGAGTTTCTGCCTTTATACAAGCCAGGTCCTGTCTGAGAGTGGCTACACCACCCACCTTCCGGATGTGAGACCGCCCTGTCAGGTGGGGAAAAGGCCAGACCCAAACTGCGGCCTCCAAGGCCCTGTGCCCCATCAGCTGGCCTCTCCCATTTGACATCTCACACTGGCAGATCACTCACTTTGAAGTTCCGCCTCAGGGTCTGTGTACTTGCTGTTCCCTCTGCCTGGGTCAGTTGGCGACTTTGCATCTCTGCGCAGATGTCATTCAGAGAGGGCCTCTCCTCCACGGTCTGAAGCAGCTCCCTTTCCTCCAGCTGTCCATCTCCCTGTGTGCTTTGCTATCAGTTACCCCTCTTTCTGAAGCAGTCTTATAATTTACTCGCCCTGTTTCAGTGCTCTCCCCACCAGAACTTGTAGCTGAAAGAGGGCAGGTGCCATGTCTCTGTGGGTGTCCCCTGAGGGGTCTTGGTGCCCCATCCCTGTTTGTGGAGTGAACGAGTGAGAGGAGCAGCTGAGGTTCAGGCAGGCTGTGCTCAAGGTCACTTACCACGCCCTGGTGAAACGGGCCTATCTACACACTGCCTGCAGTGGCTTGGGCTGTACCCCTCCCACATCAGGGGACACAAAGTGCAGCCTTGGGTTTGGGGGACTTCTGCAAGCTAAGACCAGCCCCGGAGGGTGATAGTGAGACTGAGCTTGCTTTCTGCCTGGCATTCGCACAGCTGCATCGCCCCAGGGCACTCCATGCACTTTTCTCTGCCCTTCTGAGCCAGGGAGGGTTCTGCCTGCATTGGAAAGTACGGGGCTTCTGGAGGAATTCTAGATCAGCCCACTTGTTTGGCCTCAATTCTTGCTAAAGTATAGTGGTTTTCCCCCAGAATTCAGATAATTTATATTGAGTCGTTAGTGATAGTTACCGTGCAGTGAAGGAGAGCTCTACCAGCTGTTCTGAGCCTCCTTGTCTCCACTGCATAGTTGGGGACACTGAGGCCCAGCACTGTGAGTATCATGGCCCTGCCTGCTCAGTCTCAGAGCTCCACCTAGCCCTCAGGAGTCTGTCTCAGCCTCCACGTGGATATAAGCTGCCACCCCTGGAGCTTCAACAACCAAATGTCAGGTGTAGACCTGCTTAGCAGGTGGGACCTGTGCAGAGTGCCAGTGTCACTAGGGTTCAGCCCCCACCCCCACATCCCAATGGGCCCCCTACCCCCTATGCCCTGGGAAGGCCTCCCTGTCCCTGTGCCCCAGCCCACTTCCTACCCCTATGTCCCGGGCAGGTCCCAGGCCCCCTCACCCTCCACCTGCTGTACCTGTGTCTGCCACTAGGGAGGATGAGATATTCCCTGTCCTGGGGCAGCTGAAGGCTCTCTGGTTCTGTTGAGCGTGGCAGACACAGCAGCCACTCTATAACGTGGCAGGGGTGTAATCAGCTGAGGAGGGCCCCCGGGTCTGGCCTGGCTCAGGATATGGTCACAGACCTGGGGATAGACTTGTCTCCACTGGAATCCTGGGTTGGATGGCTGGAGTCCATAATATGAGCCGAGGGTGTGTGGAGGCCACAGTCCCAGCACTGGGTCGCACACCTGAGCTCTGGTCCCCCATCAACTTTCTGATTCTCCCATTTATTTGGTGGTGGCAGTGGGACAGGATCTTGTGTTTTGGGTGGGACAGGGACTCTTTCTACTGTTTTCACTGACCAGTTTCCACTGATACTTGGGACAGACCAATGGATAGCTTTTGCTGTCACTCTGGTTCCTGTGATGTCTCTGCCTCCTGGTGTGTTGACCTGAGCTGATGGGAAGACCCTTGGGCGACAGGCCAGAGCAGCACTGTGGCTCACTACCCAGGTCCTTCTGACCCGCCTTCCCTATGACAAAGGCTGCCCTCTGACCGCAGGGTCCCCGGGAGATCCACCTTGCAGGCAGAATCAGGATGTGCCCGGCAGACCTACTGTGTGCCTCCTGGTTCTTTCCCTTAGGGGTGCCCGTACACCCATGCGCCAGCCCCTGCCGTCAGTGTTCTGTCTCTGCAGGTCTGGAAACCACCCTACTGGTTTGGCATCCACGCGATTTTTTTTGTTAATTTGCTTTTCAAACAGTAAAACACTTTTACCTGGTTCAAAAGTCAAGCTTTATGAAAAGGTATATTTTGGAAAAAGCTCAAAACTCAACCTCCCTCAGTAAAGTACTCTCACCAGCTCCTGGCCTCTCTGGAGCACGTTACACAGCTGTAACCACACAGACTTGCCATCTTGTCTCTCTCCTTTTTTGCAGAAGGAAAAGGGTATTCACTGTATATGTACACAAGTCTGGTAGGTGTGTACTTGGGAATAGAGATGGAAAGGAAAACACCCAAAATTTTACCTGTGGTCACAAGTGACTTCCTTTCTCTAGTTCTCAGTTTCCCACACTCTGATCAACATGTGTTACTTTTAAAATCCACAAAACACACATCTGAAACCATATGTGCTCTGCTCTGCAGAGAGTTGAGCTTGAGAAGCTGTGCTCCTGCTACCCACACCATGTCAGCAGGTGGATAATGGTACGAGAGCAGGTGGTCCTGGCCCAGCCACCGCTGTCCGGGGGCTTGCTGTGCATTTCTGCTGAAAACAGTGGAGCTCTTCCCAGCTTAAAATGTACATCTCAGGCCTGCTGACCATGGCTGAGGGGTGGGTTCAGGTCTGGATACGGCCCCACGGTGAGTGGGGTTGTCTTCGAAGGGTGCCAAGACTCCCCCTAGCATGGGCTGCATCCAAGAGGCTCGGTGGTGGTGGGCTGTCTGTGAGCCAGGTTCAGCATTCCACTGGGGCAGGGTACACGTGATCTGTGCTGGCTCTGGGTGCTTGGGGCCGGGGCCAGGGTTGGGGGGGCTGGGATGTGGCCCCACTGGCCCTTTTAACGGAAACCCATGCTGTCGATTTGCCCCGAGTAGGGGGCATGTGCCCAGTTCATCCCTGACAGAGGGAATGGGGCTCAGTGAGGCAGGCAGGCCAGTGGCCAAGATGCCTTCAGCTAGAAAGCATCCGAGCCTCCAGGCCAGGGCACCTCCTCCAGGCTGCCTTCTGCTCTTCAGATGTGGATACTGAGGCCCACAGAGGGGGTGCTATGCCTACAGTCAGAGGCTGGAATTGTGGTACTGAGCTTGGAACTGGCCTAGTAAAGTGTCAGGCTGCTCCCCCTTGCCCCACAAGGGCCCAGAGCTGGGACAGGGGGGCTCTTCTCCCTCCAAGGGGGATCTTGCCAGCCAAAGAAATCAAAGCCATTGCCTGACACACTGGGCCCACCTGGGTGTCCACCACCCCAGCAGCAATTTTGCTTCTTGCGGGAGGGCTCTGGGCCTTACCCAAGCCAACACTGAGGTCCCTGTCCTGTCACCATCTCCTGTCATGGGGAGACAAGTGTTGTGACAGCAGCTTCTGAGGGCATGTCTTGAGGACTCCCTATACTCACATACCCACTTTATGGATGAGGATGAGGCACGAGGTGGTGATGTCCTTGCCCGGTACCAGTCCGCAGGAACCGCAAGTTGTCACCTCAACTTAGGCTCATCTTTCAGACGCTCTTGGGGAAAAATCTGAGCTTGAGCAGAGGGTAGCCTTGTGTGACATCTGCAGCCTTGTGGTCCTGGGCTGACTGAGCAGCACTGTGGCCCTTGGCCGACTTCCTGACCTGGGAAGGGCCATCCCCTCTGGGAAGAGCACCAAGGGTACTGACGCTGGTTTGCAGAGCCTGCGGCTGAGTGCAACTAGGCAGGGTCCATTGCATCAACTGCCACGTGTCCATTGTAGACAGTAGAGTCACAGGGTGAATGCTCAGAGGTGACATAGCAGTGGAGGCAGCCACAGCCCTGATGGACAGTGGACCTGTTTCTGCTGGCCAGCCTCCTTATCCTCAGCCTCCCTGAGCCCGATGTGGTCGGAGGTTGGAGGGGGACGTCTGCTGGGTTCTGTCCCTCTAAGGTGCCCCTCTGTCCCCTCATGGCTGTGGATTGTATGCACGGCAGTTGTGGCCTCTGGGCTTCGGTTTCCCTGTGTGTCCCACCCACACAGTGCCCCAGCCCCAGTGAAGGCCATTAGGGGCTGACAACAGTGACGGTGGCAGACCATCTGTCTTCCCAACTGAGCGCCTGGAGGCTGCACCAGTTGTGGGAGGTAGGGAGGCGTGGGCCATGGGGGCTACCCCATGGCAAGCAGCAGCCCGCTTTCCCTCTGCCCCTGCTCTAGTTTCTGGCCAGAGATGTGAGTCCACAGTGTGTGCAGGTGTGTACCGTGCATGGGGTGGGGGGCTCCTCATCCCAGGTAGGTGTATGCATATGTGTGCACACACTCACAAGTGTATACATATGTGTTTGGTGGGCCCCTGTGGGGTACGCATGTGAACCCCCGTATCTGTCTCTGTGCTTGGGACCTATTTAGGTCCAGCAAGGGAACTATGGGCCCAGCTGACTGGAAGCCTGGTCAGCAGGGTACCCCACCCCCCACCCCCGGCAGGGCTACCTGTGTGCTGGCAGGGGCTCAGGCCCCAGGCACTGTCCTATTGGGTTCTGTGCTGGTGGGTGGTGGTGGCCCTCTGGAGGAAGGATGCTGGAGTCTGGAAACCACAGAATCATTGTGAGCTGGGGGCAACCAGGGTAACAACAATGGCACACAGTGACTGGGCGAGACACCCGCTAGGGGACACCACGATCCTAGCCTTGACCTGTGCGGTCCACAGGCTCTGTGGAGAGCCCTGGGAGGTGGAAGCCAAGGTCAGGCCTGTGCAGCCCAAGAAACCAAGGCCTGGACCTCTGCTACTGGTCCAGGGCAGAAGTCCTGCTGGTCAGGAACAGGGCCCCAGTGCCCTGCTCTGCTCCTGCCTCCACTGCTCTGCCTGTTTTTCCACGCGACTTGGTGCTGGCCCTGGCACCCCTTGAGGACATATCCCCAGAGGACATATCCCCGGATGCAGTCTTCTTGAGGCCTTGGGGCAGCTGGGTCACAGGTCTCGACGCTGTAGGGGGTTGCACAACGGAGCTGCGGCCTCCTTTATCCTGCCCTTGGCAGCCCTCTCTTGCCTGGACTATTGCTCCTGACAGTTTCCTGTTGCTCTCACTTATTGGGGCCCAGGCATTGGTGGCCCCGGGCAGGCCAGGTCAGGCTCCTGTGGAGCTGCCGGGCCTCTCGAAGCAACGGCTGATCAGGGAGGGCGCTGATCCTTCCTTCCTCCCTGACTCACTGAGCCCTGGCTGTATGCCGCCTGTGGGCCTTGCTCGAGCTGGAGGTGGCAGACTGGTAACTAGATGAGCCGAGACTGGAAGGAGATGACAGTGCCCGCCGTGCAGGCTGGGCAGGTACTGAGGAGGAATGGGCCAGGTAGGGCTTGCAGGTTGAGATGCCTGGGGAAGGTCGGTGAGGCCTGGAGGGGCAGCTAGACAGGGGCAGGGCAGTCACCGAGGTCACCCGAGGCGCTTTCTCTCTCAGAACTGGAATCTGAAACCTGCATGGAATCAAGTGCTTTGAGGACT
Organism: Catagonus wagneri; assembly: GCA_004024745.2. Taxonomy (NCBI): domain Eukaryota; kingdom Metazoa; phylum Chordata; class Mammalia; order Artiodactyla; family Tayassuidae; genus Catagonus; species Catagonus wagneri. The sequence goes on from PVHT021183555.1 coordinate 28,842,614, forward strand.
CAGGGCAAATGTGCTATTTAGTTGCAGTTCAGTGTGGAAACTCTTCCGCTGCCCTGGTTCACCACAGTAGTGCCCCCTTTACTCATCACACCAGGACTCTGTGGGTATGGGGGGAGCGCTGACTCGGACTCTAATGCCAGCCCATGCTGTTAGTGTGCACACATGGTGGGGGTGATGGGCACCTGGCCCGGGAAAGCCCCGACTCCATGTCTTCTTTGGAACAGCCATTTGGGGTGGTCACTGTCCTCTGGAGTCTACACGGAGCCACACACACTGACCCAGCCCCAGACAAGGGAGCATCCTCTGGTGAGAACTTAGTGTCAGCAGGTGATTGTGGGGAGCAGAGCAGCTATCTGTGCAAGGCACACATGTGGCCCTGGTGGCTGCCACTCATACACCATTGCCAGGGAGGAGTGGGAGGCCAGAGCACGGCCTGATCTGTGGAGATGCTGAAAGTCACAGAAATAAAAATGATGTCATTCAGGGCCTCAACATGATTCATATTCACAGCAGCCCCTGCAGCAGGTGCTTGTAGGTCCCGTTGTATAGACAAGAAAACTAAGACACAAGGGTTAAGCCACTTTTTGAATCTACATGACTGGCACGTAGCAGATCAGGATTGTAACAAGGCGTGGGATCTGTGCCGTGCAGGGGCGTGGGAGCCAGGTTGGAGGCTATGTGAGCAGAGAGCAGCAGGGTCCTACCTGTCCAGCATGGGCTTCACCTCTCTGGCCTGGGACTGCATGTCTGGCCACCCTACCTTTCCTGTCCTTGGAAGGGGCCTCACAGTTTCACAGTTTCAAGAGTTGGCCCTGTGGGCCCTGATCCCCCCTGGGCTTCAGGTTCCTGGTGGGACATCCAGACCAGCCTCTGTGGGACCTCCAGCCCTGCGTGGCCTCAGCCTTGTCCTGACTCCTTTTCCCCTGCCCCCACTCCGCTGGACACCCCAAATCTGACATTGTGCCACTTTGAGTGCCTGGCAGCTGCCATCCTGCCTACATACACAATCCAACCTCGGGGGGTGTGGGAGGGTTTCATGCTCACGTGGCCCCAGGGCTCCTGCCTCTCAGTGAGAGCCAGTCCTCACAGGGCACTTTTCTTTTCTTTTTTTTTCCTGTCTTTTTGTCATTTTGGGGCCACACCCACGGCATGTGGAGGTTCCCAGGCTAGGGGTCTAATTGGAGCTGTAGCCACTGGCCTACACCGCAGCCACAGCAACGCAGTATCTGAGCCACGTCTGCAACCTACACTACAGCTCACGGCAACGCCAGATCGTTAACCCACTGAGCAAGGGCAGGGATCGAACCCGCAACCTCACGGTTCCTAGTTGGATTCGTTAACAACTGTGCCACGACGGGAACTCCACAGGGCACTTTTCCAACCTCACACACCACAGCTGTGCCCTCTGACCCCCAGTCCCGACCCCACATTGCTGGTCCTCTGACCCTGGCAGGCCTCCGACCAATGCTTTTCCTACTTGCTTCCTGGCCCTTAGCACCTAACTCTGTCCACAGCCCCAGTGAACATTTGTCAAACAGGAACGCTTATTGCCACATCTCCTGGATAAAGCCAGGGACCCCCTGGTTCCTGAGGTCATATCTCTGCCTGACCCAGATCTCCCAGAGTCCCCTGTCTGTCATCTGTGAAATGAACCCATATTCCCCTCAAGGCCTGGCCCTGCCTGTCTCCTCACCTCAGGGCCTGTGCTCTTGCCATCTCTCAGGAGCAAGTTCCTCCCAGCCAGCCGAGGTGGCCCATGAAACCAGCTAGTGTCTCCCCAGTTTCTTGTCTAGGGGGTGACAAGGCAAAAATGCTGCGTGGTCGTGTATCCTCCCGTCTTCTCTTCAAGGCTCTTCTCCCAGCTGGTCTTGTGACTTGTTCCTCCTCGTCCCTCACCTGGACAGAAGGCGGACACAAGATGCCTCAGCCACAGCAGCACTGGCTCCTGGCCTCCCTGGCTGCTCCCCCTAGAGGGGGTTGCAGGAATGGAAGGGAAACTTCCAGGGTGGTGGGTGTGGGACATGCTGCCTGGATGTGGAGGAGCTGGCAGGCTGGGCCTCTGGAGTTGGAGCTCTGATGCTTCACTCGGTGTCGTGGCCGAGGGCGCCTGGACAGAGACTCATGAACCTTAAATCCCAGTCAGTGTGGCTCAGAGGGTAGACCAGGCAGTCACTATGGGGTTGCAGTGGGGGCCCCTTGTGTGGACATGGTATTAGGCAGTGGCTCAAATGGATTCACGGGGTGCAAACCTGGACAGGTGGCCCGGGCCTGGCTCGGGCGCTGCACCTGCATCTTCCTCCACCTTCATGCCTCCTCCTCAGCAGGTACCTCCGCTTTCTCCTGAGTACCTGGCCCACGTCAGTCATCTATCTGATTTGTCTTCAGCCACAGGATGGGTCTGTCTCTTTTGTTTCCAGGTGACTCTTCTCTTTCGGGGCATCACACAGTGGGGGCTCAATGGATGGGGCCTGGGAGGGGGCCCCCCAACTTGCATGCTGGGGGTTAGGGACTCAGGAAGCACTGCTGGTGCTGGCAAAGCCTGTGCCTGTCCTGCTGGAAGTCTCCCTGCAGCTAACTCCCTGGTCTCTGACCTTCTTCCCTCCAGCCGTGCTGGCCCCACCAGGTATCCCAGTGCCTGGAGTGCACTGGGGGCTGGTGCTTGGTGGCAGGGCACTGAGGCGGGATGCAGCGAGGCCTGTGTTGGTGAGGCCTTTAGAAGGTCCTCAAGGGCAGTGTGACACTCAGGCTGCCATGGTGCTGTTGGACTGTGCTGGGCCAGGGAGTGAGGGACCTCTCAGACTGGATGTTTTGCCTGGGGGCAGGGTCGGCAACCTGGCCGTAGGGTTGGGGAGAAGACCAGAAGGGCCTGAGTGGTGTGAGTGTGAACTTAGGAGGTGGACAGGTCAGGGAGGATAGTCTGTCCCAGCAGCGTAGCTAGAGGAGGTGACTGGACTGGTCCCCATTCCAGGATGCAGGCAGCCAGTCCAGCTCCCAGTTCAGCATTTGACCCGGACAGTGGTCAGCAGCAGGTCTTGGAAGTGCTCCAGGCCTTCCTACACCTGGATCAGAGCCTGGGGTGGTGGTTCAGCCGGGCAGAGGGACCTTCCCACCTCCTCCAGCCTTCAGTATGGGCAGCCAGGGACTCTGGCAGAGGCTGTCTAAATGGAAGAAGATGCTCTTGTGGTTCGTGGGGTCTCCCCAGTTTATAGGGGACTTCTCCAATTTTAGCACCGAAGCCCCACACCCTAAGAACCCTCTTAGTCCTGGCAAACATGGAGAGTTGGTCACTCGGGGTGGGGAAACACCAGTTGTTTGTGGGCGGTGCAGAAGCTCCCTCTTTTCTGGCCATGGGGCAAAGGGGAGCGGGTTGAACCTCTTGGGGAGAGACCCTGCGCTAAGTCATGTGTCTCTCGACTTTAGAGAGGGAGGACCTGCACGTGTAGTCTCTGCCCCGGGTGCACAACACAGCCTGACAGACCAAGTAATGAGTGGAGAAGGTGGGGCAGGGCTTGGGGGCTGCGGTTTTACTGTAGTGTTGGGTAAGGTGGGGGTGGAGGAGGAGTTGATCCAAAACTTGCAGGTGAGTAGTGTGCTCTAACGGGCATCCAGTTGGGGGGATGATAACCTGCCAGGTGAGCCACAGGTGAGGCTCTGAAGGTAGAATGGAGCGAATCCACACTTAGACTGGACGTAGGTGGGATTTGGCCTGAGCTCCTGGAACCATGGAGAGCTGGTGACTGAGCCATGAGTCAGGGAGGGCTGCTGGGCCCTTGGGCCCAGGAGGTTCTGGAAGTCGGGCAACCTCTACCACCCATAGCCTCCTGGCCCCTGATGGGGAGGAGGCTCCAAGCCTGGCCCTGACCAGTGGTGACATGGTCATGCCACAGGCCTCCCACTCAGGGCAGGTAGTGGACGGGCGTGTGGGGTTGGGGGGGCGGTGATGAGGTCTCAGGTGGGCTGTCTGCTGGGGCCAGGCCTTCTCATCCTGCTGGGGGGGACCAGTGAGAGTCGCCCATGTATGACGACAAGCAGTTCGGGACAAGGTATCGGGGAGCAGGTCCAGTGTGGTTGTCATGATCAAGGTGTGGCCATGCCTTTGCCTGCAGTGTCTGGGGCCCTGGAAGGGCCTGACCCAGGTGGGAGCAAACAACCTTGGTCCCTGTCAGGGGAATGGTTCTGTGTCTATGTTTGCCTGTTATAATTACCTTCACGTCTCCACAGTTGGTTTATTGAAGTGCAGTTAGAAATTTCATTGGTGCTGAATAGCAGTGATGTTTAGGGAAGCTAAAAATAGTCACATAAAATTGCTACAGGAAAATCTAATCTGTGATTTCACAACAGCATGCACCCGCCCCCTGGGGAGGCTCCAAGGGTCTAGCCACTGCTGGAGTGGCCGGGGCTTCACTGCGGACCCCTTGTCTCAGGCCACCAGAGGTTATGCAGCACCTGCTCCATAGGGCCCCCTGCATGCAATGTGGGTCAGGGGTCTGCACGTGCTCACAGGTGTGCCCAGACCCAGATGGGCTGCACAGGTAGATCTGTCAGGAAGAGGTAGCTCAGGGCTCTGTGTGACTGAGGCCCTGCCTGGATGCCCCCTCCAGTCTCTTCACTTGCGCATGGACACCCTTTGGTGACAGCAGGAGCCGGCCATCCCTGGGCATGGACATGACCCAGACCCTGGACTAGAGCTCAGCCTGGCTCACCCTGAATTGTTGCAGCCTGGGCAGTGCCTCAGTTTCCCCATTCACCCACTGGAACACTTAAGGCACCATTTTTTTTTGTCTTTTTGCCTTATCAATAGGGCCACACCCGTGGCATATGGAGGTTCCCAGGCTAGGGATCTAACAGGAGCTGTAGCTGCCGGCCTTCACCACAGCCACAGCAACGTGGGATCTGAGCCGCATCTGCAACCTGCACCACAGCTCATGGCAACGCCGGATCCTTAACCCACTGAGCAAGATCAGGGATCGAACCCGCAACCTCATGGTTCCTAGTCGGATTTGTTAACCACTGAGCCATGACAGGAACTCCTATGGCTCCAATTTTGTGGGCTCCCAATGTGGTTCCACAGTCAGCTGTTGGTGAGCCCCCACACACCTCAGCCTCGCTTCTCCCTGCAGTTCTAACCAAGGCTCTCTGATCAGAGCTCTTCTTTCACTTCCTAAGCATCCAGCCCAGGCACAGCTGCCACCCCAGTTTGCAGATGAGGAAAAAGAGGCAAAGCGGGACCAGTACTCCCAGTGCCGGCTCAGCGGGCACAGAACTGTGGCACTGCACATGCCGAACATGGGTGAATTGCCAGGACAGGCCAGACACACCCTCAGAGCTGGCATCGCAGGGGAAGGTAGCCCTGGCCTTGGGTGACAGATGAAGGACTGGCTTGTGCTCACCAGCTGTGTGATGCGCAACAGTCCCAAGTCACCAATGCCCTGGGGCAGGAGTTGTTCAGCCCCCTCACCAAGGGCCGGGTCTGTTCCATGAAGCCCAGGAGCTCAGGGCAGGGCAGCGACTCGGTGTGGGAGTGGCTGCATATGTGCCCTGGCAAGCTCTGCACCAGAGAAACCCTGCTTAGATGGTGATTCTCCTTCCAGGAGAGTAAACCAGTGTGGCTGCCGGCTTAGAGTTCGTCCTCTCGAACCTTCAGGCAGGAAGCACTGTGGGCCTGTGTTGGAGCCAGGACGTGTGCTACGTGAGGCCTCCTGCCTGCATGAGCCAGGAGGAGAGGAGAGAGCCCATGGCCTTGCCGTTCCCTGCCGGTCCCTCTGTCCACGCGAGGCCCATGCCTTGCTGTGTGCTGGCTCACCCTTGGCCTGGTCAGGGTAGGCGGCTTTCCCACTCCCCTACTTCTTGGGGCTCTCTGCCACCTAGGCTGTGGCCAGGATAGAGCTGGACTGAGTCCAGGTTAGGGAAGAGGCACTGATGTTTTAAGCATTCTGATAATGTAGTTGTTTTTAAAGAAAAACAACAGAATGCCCAAAAACAGGTTCACAGGAAATGTGACAAATGAGAACAGTTTGTGGTTGACAAATGCATCCTTTTTACCATGTGAGCAATACAGTGGCCTGGCATTTTCCTGGAGCCCTTCTAGAACCTGTGGAGGGGCCAGGGTGGGTCTTGGAGGGAGGGTCTGTCTGCATTGCCCACCACACAAGTCACCACTTGCTTGCTGCATGTCTGCCCTTCCCCATTTGTCCACCCCATTTTGTCTTCTTTGTTCACAAATCCTTGTTAGAAAGATAGATCCCAGCCCCACCAGGTGTCCCTGTGGGCAGGCTGCCCCTGCAGTTTTCGTAGTTAGTAATGGAACGTTCCCCATGTTCTATGCGTTTGCTCAGACTTCTGGTCCAACACACCTTGGGTGGCCCTGTTCTTGTTCCAGGGCTCAGATGTGAGAGCTCAGAGGCCATCCCTGGGCTAGAAACAGTTGTGACTTTAGCCAAGGTCAGCAGTGTCCTCGGACAGCCCTAGGGAGGCCTGAGGAAGGTTCCCGCTCCTTCCCTCAGAATGGGTGGCTCCCCTGTGAAAGTGAGGCTACCCCACAGTGACAGTGGGGAGTGCACATCACAGGATCAGGTCACACTGTAGACTGAGTAAAGCAGGTGGCCTCCTGCCTGGTTTACTGAAGGCCCCACTGGAACAAAGGCCCACCCTCCCCTGAGAAAGAGGGAGCTCCTCCTGCCCGGTGGCCTTCTGAGCTGGGGTGTTGGGATTTCCACCTTTGGACTTGGATGAGACCGTGGGCCCTCCGGGGTCTTGATGTTGCCCACAGCACAGCAGATCTCAGGACATCTCGGCCTCTGCAGTTGTGTAGCCAGCTCCTCATAATGAAGGTGCTTCTCCATAGACGCACCCTGTTGGACTGGTTCTCTGCAGAGCCCTGACTGATGCAGCCGTCACAGCATGTTGCCTGAGGTCTTTCTGTTTCTTCTCCATGGGCCTCTGACCACAGCCTGCTGGGCCCGCCCTCTGGCCCATGAAGAGGGCTGGGGAGGCAGGGACCCCACAGGTGGGCATTGGGGTTCCGAGGCAATAGACATGCAGCCTGGTGCCCTGTGGTCAGGAGGTGATATCCAGGTGGACAGGTGGGGACTCTGGGTCCCTGAATGCTTTCCAGGGCCTATGTGGGTACAACCTGTCAGCAGTGAGAACCTTGTGTGCTGGTGACCAGGAATCCCACTGGACCTTTCTGGGCCTTACCCCCCGTCTGTAGGGGACGGCATTCTTTGTCTTGGGCACCCGGAGTCAGTCTGTATGAGCCCTTGCACATGGGGAGCAAGCTGCCGTCTTCACCGGTATTTTCTCATCACTGGAGGGATAGCCTCAGCTTTCTTCCCCAGGGGAGCCTATGGCTGTGCTGGTCCAGCTGCTGAGCTGGAGCACCCTCCTGGCATCCCTGTCCTGGGAGGTGGGCACTGGAGCGGGAGCTTGGAGCCCCTCAGGGACTTTGCCCTGGCTGCTCCCTGGGGGGCTCTCCAGACTCTGGCTGAGGGTCTTCCTTGAGCAGTTCTGAAGTGGCTCCTGCCCTGCCTGATGGACTGGCTCCCTCCTGAGTGGGTCCCAGGTGCCTGGAGCCTGTGAGCAGGGTGGGCGCTGGAAGTCCCCAGGTCAGCAGGCCCTGTCATCAGGGTGTGGGGGAGAGCGGCCCCTTGGACTGAGATGAGCTGGGGCCCTGAGGGCTTTGGGAGCAGAATGAGGGCATCTGACCAGGGCTCCAGGAGAGGCTGCAGAAGTGCAGGTGGCCTGTGGTGTTCCTGGGATCTGATAGCCCAAGGTGTGAGCTTTAAGAAGGGTCTCTCCTGCATCCAGGGAGTTGGAGTCCCCTGATGCTCAGGTGGAAGCCTATGGAACTTTGGCAGATCCAGATGTGTAAGCCAAGCAGGTCATCAGCTGGGACCTGAGTTCTAGGCTGGTGGGACTGCTGCTGTGTGGGAGGGACGGGGCAGGGATGCAGGGTCCCTAGCAAGATGAGAACACCAGCACTTGCTGTGGGGTTCAGAGGTCAAAGGGTGCTGCATGCCTCATCCTGAGAGGCTGTGGAGGTCCTGCCATCACCCACCCCCATATCCTACTTGAGCTCCAGGTCTTCGTGGCTGTGGATTTCGGCCCCTCTGGCGCTGTACAGGGGACTCTTGGGTAGGGGAGGAATTTGCAGTCGCAGGTGCGGGTGGTAGTCAGCCTGCAGCTGTCCGTGGTTCCCCCCAGGTGGGCCATGGGCTGCACATGGTACAACAGTCATAGGGGCTTCCGCACCTGGAGGGCCAGCTCCAGTCTGGCCAGCCTCATCAGTGGCCCTCTCAAATTCTGGGGAGTGTGGGCCCACCCCATTGGGCAGGAGGAGGGACGTGAGGAGTCCTCTGGAGATCACTGCTGGCACTACCGGATCAGAGGACCCCATGTGGCAGTCCCAGCACATCCCTTTCCCTGCTGCCAGTCCAGGGGACCATAGCAGGCTGTGACATGGGTCCTTCCTGACACCTGCTCAAGTGGCCTGAGGCCTCAGAGACCAGAGGCCAACTCTGAGAGAGGCTGCCAGTCACTGCTCACTTTATTGGCCAGATCCCTTCAGGTCATCAGGAAGTACCTCCTGTGGGGGTATGTGAGTAACACTTGGGGACACTTACTGAAGGTGTCACTGGGGGACACTTCCTGTGGGACTGTGTCACCTGGGGACGCTTCTTGGGGAGCTGTGAAGGTACCACCTGGGATGTGTCACCGTTGCCCTCATTCAGGGTTTCTTCCTCCCCTCCTTGGACAGATGCTTTCAGAATCTTCTGAGTCCCTTGCTGGCTCTCTTCAGCAGCCCAGGGGAACTGGTGCTGCCCCCAGCTCCCCTGGGGACCCAAGCAAGAGGCCAGTGGGTGCCACCCACCTGCACACCATCAGTAAGCACCAGGCCATCCTGGGTTCTGGGCATGTTGGCAGGGCTACAGGGTAAGGGTGGGTCCAGAACCACTCTGCATAGTAGGAGCTGTGCAGAGGCCTGGCCTTCATCATTAGAATTGGCATAGCCCATGTTTGTTAAATGCCAACTGTGTGTTGAGGCCCCGCCCTGGGCTCTGGGTATGGCTGAGCATGGCAGGCACAGGTCCCTGAAGCTTTGCACACCTGCTGAGATGGAAACCTCTTTCCTAAGCCAGACTTCCATCGTGTCAGGATATCGGGCTACGTGAAGTTGGTCTGATGAGCCCGTAGTGGCTCAGGACCAGGGGATGGGGCAGCTGGAGCTGCAGCGTCTCTGCCTGTGGCCAGCTACTCCGCCTGGGGCTCCAGGGAGCACCCCAGGAAGGGCCTTGCTGTCCCAAGGCCAGCACAGCTGCCAGTCTCATACCTGCTTCTGCTGAGCTTGGGCAAGGCTTCATGCTGGGCCAAGGATCAGTCCCCCTTTACTGGCCAGGCTCCTTGGGAAACTCACCCCAGTCACCCTCCTCTCAACCCCCAGTCCTGATGGCCCACCCACGCTCATCTCCCCCATCTGTCCCCACCTATCCATCCATCCCCCTTCACTCTCCCTCAGATGCGGCCCTCCCAAGATGGGGGCTCCTTCCCAAGGTCTGAGTGTCAGCCTGACAGCCCACGGCCCCACCCTCACACACCACAGGGTCTCAACGTGGTGTTGCTGGTACGTGTCACTGGCACTTAACTGGCTTTGTCCTCCCTCACCCCACAGAAGGACATGGCCCTGAAGCCACATGAGCGGAAGGAAAAGTGGGAACGTCGCCTTGTCAAGAAGCCCCGCGAGTCAGAAAACTGCCCAGCTGCAGAGCCGAGTGAGAACGGGCGGCCCCTGGAGGCAGGCAGCTCTGAGCAGGACCTGGAGCCCACCTGCGACCAAGGGAAGAAGAAGGTCCCACTGCAGCCCACCAAGCAGGTGAGCACTGGGCCCCGCCCCCACTCAGAACCAAGGGTTCTGTGCCCCCCTTCCCCCGGGTGGTCTCGGGGCCACACCAGCACCTGGACACCACCCATCGGCATCTGGGCCTGCCTGGCAACACGCTCCATCGTTGTTGGGCGTGGGGTATGGGGCACACGTGGACTGGGGCCAGGGGCAGCTGCCGGCTGAAAGTCCGTGGGTCCTGAGCAGAGGCAAGAGACCTGCCCTGGGGGGTCACAGCCAGAGGCCAAACCAGGCCAGGAGCCTAGGAATTAGGGGTGGGGTGCTCGGTTCAGGTGGGGCGGGAGGGTGCACCTGCTGATAGGCTGGCCCCGTTTCCCCTTTGCGTCTGCCAGGCTCCGCCGACTCCAGGGTGTCCAGTATGTCTGTAACGTGTGAGGACCAGGCTCACTGCTGGGTGCTTTCCATCCGCTAAACTTACGCGAAACGCAGTGTGTCTGCGAGACGGGGAGGGAGTCACGGCACTTGTGGTTGGTGATCCAGGTGCAAGGAGCAGCCCTGCCCGGGGGCCTTTCTCTCCAGCCACTGGGAGCAGGCCCGCAGTGGTAGGGGCCATCCTCGCAGTCCCCCAGAGCCCAACTGGCATGGGGCGGGGAGAGCGGGGCCAGGGGCCTTCTCCCAGAGGGCAGGGTTCAGTCCTAGGTGTCGGCTCAGTACTGCAGCTGCTTTCCTCTCAGGGACTCACTGGTTTGCGCCTTCTTTTCAGAGAGGGGTTCTTCTTGGTGTTTCACACTCCACTCTCAACTCCCTTGGGGATTGGAATGCTGGTGAGGGGGCAGCATGTCTCAGGGACCCGGGCTGGTTGGGGGGTCTGCAAGCACACCTGCCCAGGTGGACACGTGCTCTTTCTTCCATGCAGGTGTGCTCCCCAGAAGGGGGGCCGCTCCCAGCCAACCACTGGGACCAGAACGGCCCGGCCCAGCACCAGCAGCAGCTCCAGCCCAGCCAGCCCCAGGGGTCACTCCCAGCCCCGTGTCAGCGCTGCCAGCCCCGTCGGGCTCTCCCGGACCCCGGGCAGCCCTGCCAGCCCCAGCGGCCACTCCCAGGTCAGCGCGGCTGGCCCCAGCGGTCACTTCTGGGCCCAAGACAGCCCTGCCAGCCCCGGCGGTCACTCCTGGGCCCAGGTCAGCCCTGCCGGCCCCAGCAGCTGCTTCCAGCCCCAGATCAGCACTGCCGGCCCCAGCGGTCACTCCTGTCTCAGCCCCGCCAGCCGCGTTGGGCGCTTCTAGCCCCCAGGCAGCGCTGTCGGCGCCTGCGCTCCCTCCTGGCCCCATGGCAGCGTTGCCGGCCCCTGCGGTCCATCCTGGCCCCATGTCACCTCTGTCGGCCCCTGCGTTCCATCCTGGCCCCGTGGCACCGCTGCCGGCCCCTGCGGTCAGTCCTGTCACCATGCCACTTCTGTCGGTCCCTGCTGGCCCTCTGGCACCGCTGCTGGCCCACGAGATCATGGATGGCCCCGTGTCTCCGTGGCCAGCCCAGCCGGGCATCCTCAGGACAGCGGTGCCGGCCCCTTAGGTCACTGCTAGCACAGTGCCAGCGGTGCCAACCCCCACAGTCACTCCTCATGCTGCGTCCACGTCGCCGGCCCACCAGCTCACTCTCAGGCCAGTGCTGCTGTCCCCGGCGGGCATTCCTGGCCCCATGCCAGCCCCGAAGGTCCCTCCTGGGTCAGCCCAGCCGCCCTCGGCGGTCACTGCTGGGCCTCAGCCAGCCCCAGCAATTAGTTGAAACCCCAGAGCAGCCTGGCCCCCCCAAGCCTTCACTGCTGGGCCCCGGACAGCCATGCCAACAAAAGCGGCCACTCATGGACCCAGAACAGCCTCACCCGCCCAAGCGGCCACTCCTGGGCCCAGAACAGCCGTGCCGACGAAAGCGGCCACTCCTGGGCCCGAAACAGCCCTGCCAGCCCCTGCGATCACTTCTGGGCCCGAGCCAACCCTGCAAGCCCCAACCGTTACTCCCCATACCTGAGCGCCCGTCGCTCCTGGGCCGACCAGCCCCACCCCGCCGGCCTCTCCTGGGGCCCCCAAGCCAACCACGGCAGTCGCTGCTGGACCTGGCTCGGGCCCATCAGCCCCAGCTCTCCCTCCTGGCCCTGGGCCAGCCCTGCCGGCCCCTGAGGTCACGACGGACTCGATCCTCCACCCCTGCAGTGGCCCGCCAGGCCCCGTCCGTGAGCCCTGGAGCCTGACGCCTGTTTTTCCAGATCACCTCAGGTGTGGCTGTGCTGGGCCGGGCCAAGGCCCCTCACCCTGCTGCGGCCTGAGATGTGTTGTCAGACTGGCCGGAGGCCTTCTCCAGACAGGCCAGGCTACTTGCGGTTGGAAGCTGAGGCTCAGCAGAGGCGGGAGCCCCAGCAGGGTCACCACCGAGCCAAGGCCCGCCCACGCCAGGAAGAGAGGAGAGGACCCGCAGCGTCTTCCCACCTCTCCCACCACGCCCGCCCCTGCCGTGCCCGCTGCTTTGTAACGTGCACGCCCCTGGGAGAGGGAACACAGCTGTCCCCCAAGGGCTCAGGCTTGTGGGGGGTCCCTCAGCATCTCTGTGCCTCTAAAGTGCCCACGTGTCCTCATATGTTGGAGTTTCCATGTACACCTACCCCAGGTGTGCTGCCCGGCGAGTGTGCGTTTGTGTGTGCACGAACACAGTGTGTGGTCTGCAAGTGTGTGCGTGTACATGGTGTGCGTGCAGGTGTGATTTAGGGGGCGTGCCGCTGTAGGGCTTGCTCTCCTTATGCTTCACCCACCCAGCCAGTTCTGCATTCACCGCCCTCTCAGGCAGTATGTGGGTACAGCTGGGCTGGGCCTGAGGTTCTTCTTGCCTTCTTTCTGGCAAAGCGTGATGTGTATCCACCTCCAGGGTCCTGTGACTGTATAGAGGGGTCATGGCACTCAGAGCCATCTGTGGTTGAGTTGGAACTGCTGGTTCCCCTCAGGACCCTATTTCCACCCCAGTGGCTGCTCACTGCAGCGGGGGGTGGGGGGCAGAGTCTCCCATCCCCCCCAGCTTTGGCTCAAGAAAGCCCACAGGGCCAGAGGCCATTATTGGAATGTTCCCTCTCAGCCTCCTTCTCGTCTCCTGCAGCTTCCTGGCTGTTGGTCCCTAGGATGTCCTGTCAGGACAGACCTCACACTACTGGACTTTCTCTTCCGCCCCCACCCATCTCACACCTGTGCTTAAGGGTCACTCCCCTCCTTGCCCCAGACCTCAGGCTCAGAACCACCCCACACTGGTGTTCCAGGAGTCCTGGGCACAAGGTGGGAGAACAGCCACCTAGGGTGCCCTGGCCAGGCTCCCCCCAGTGCTCTGTGTGCCCAGTCTCACAGGGCCGTGCAGCCACCCCTGTACCACCCTAGTTCATAGAAGCCACAGAGGTGCCCAGCCCACACCCCCGTATTCCCACACACACATACACACACCCATTTCCAGGCCCAAGCCTTCCTCTGTGCTTGTTCACGAGAACCCTGGCCCTCCAGGGGTCCTGACCGGCCAGGGTGGGATCTGCCCTATAGCCTGACACCCAGAGTAGAGCCTCTAGATACTTGGTCTCCCTCCCAGAAACATGGGGCTTATTTTTCTGATTAAAGAAAATAAAAAGCGCTGTGCCATTATTTTTATAACAGCATCAGTGTTTGTAATTTAACAAAGCATGTGTCATACAGGAAGTGATGTATTCCAACAGGTGGTTTTCTGCACATCTGGACTTGCCTCTCTTTCATTATGTTCCGGCTGAGCTGCAGCAAAGCAGCCAGGGGAAGGAGTACCCGAGACACAGCTCACTGCATGCAGTGTGTAGTGTGGGCACTTGGGGGATTCCAGCTCGCCGTAATCAGCCCCAGCCATCCTGGCAACCCACTGGAGGGACCAGCTCCTCCTGTCCTGTTTCTCAGCGCCCCTGCTCTGAAAGGGGTCTTTTTCTAGATGCCACTGAAGGTGCTTCTCGAGATCTTGTCCCTGAGCCCTCTGATCCTACTGTTCTCTTTTCATCAGCTGAGGGTGGCAGGGCTTCAGGCCACCCCCTCCTTCCCACCTCTCTGAAATCCTCCCACCCTGAGGGGCAGTGTGAACATCTCTGCCCCCAGGGCCCAGCGCACGCTTCTGGACACGTCACGGGCAGGCCAGGACGGGACCTGCAGCCACCGTCTTTCTAGGCCTCTGTGCCCTGGGAATGTCAGCTGCAGTGCTTGAGTGCCACTTAGTGGCAGAGACAGAACTGTGGGGGCACGAACTAACAGCAGAAGAGGGCTGAGCCCACAGGGTCCCCACGGCCAGGGCCTGGCTCCCTACTTCTTTCACCCAGAAGGGCCCACTGTATGTGACCCCCATGGTGACTGGGTGGGGCCTGTTCCCTGTGTCGTCACTGGCTGAGGAAGGGGCTTGGGTTCCGTTTGAACCCAGAAGGGCCCATCTGTGGCCACGGCTGGCCTTTGCATTCAGACTGCCGGGACCCTGAGGGGTGTGTACTTCAGCTAGGCACCACTGGCCGTGGAGGGGACTAGACCACACGTGTCATGTCCTGGGGGACCTACGATGCCAGGAGGAAATGTAGGTCCTGCGTGGCCAGATTTCTTTCTGAGAACAACTGGAAACCTGGATTTTTCTGTGGATTGAGTGATAGTTGAAACATTGGTGACTAATTCTAATTTGATGACTCATCTTGTGGGCCAAAGGACACAGCTGTGTGAGCTCAGTGTGTCCTGGTGGCAACTGATCTGGCCCTGAGGCCAAGGGTGTGAGGTGTAGCCCGTCCAGTCCTGAGGAGAGTGGAGCAGCCCAGCCTGATGAGTGAAGATAAAGTGAGTCTTTAGGGGGTGTTATGGGCCCTGGGGGAGGCCCCATGTTGTCCCAGGACCCCCTGGGATGAGACAAGCCTGAGCACAGTGCTCCCGCCGGAGCCTCTCCTCTCTGAGCCTCTGCAGACTGGGCTGTAGGGCGATGTGTGCCACCTGCAGACAAGCCCCTGCCTGGTTCCTGCTAAACCTGTGATGAGCAGGGCAGTGGTCGTGGTTGTGGTTTGCTGTCAGGTGGAGGGGGGTGGTGACCAGGCTGGTCCATCCAGAAGCGGCCCCGAGCTGGGGCTTACTATGAGGGGCTCACTGAGAGACCCCTTGGGACCCACTCAGTGGATGGCAGGGCAGCCCTGGGGGAGGGGCATGGGGGGAGGGAGGCAGGTGAACCCTGATGAGGCGACGGGTTCCCTGTCCTCAAAGGAGGTCAGCACGCCATGTGCAGTGTTCACCCGGGACGCCCAGTTCAGGCTGGCAGTTTCCTGGGGAAGACAGCTTGTCTGCCGCCATGCCCCTGGCGCCCATGCGTTGCATGTGTACTCTCTCGTCTCTTCTGAGCCCAGGAAGAGATGAGCGCTCAGCAGTCACCCCAGCTCCAGAAAGCTCTGCTCCTCCATGACGGAGGTGCCCTGGGACGATGAGCCCCTGGACCAGCCACTCCTAGCACAAGGACTTCACCAACACCTGAGTCACTGCTTCCTGACCAAGGCAGGCCACCTCTGCCCCATGGAGCCTCTGTTCTAGTAGGCACAGAATGTGACTCAGTCCCTTAGTACATTAGAAGAGGCAGGCGGGCATCGTCTGCACTGCCATTTGGCTGGGCCAAGAAGCCGGCTGGCCCTCCTCCCGCAGCCAGAGGTGGCAATGACCGAAAAGTATCCCTAGTGTTTCACCAAAGATGGGGGTGAGGTGTCTAAGGAAGACAATGGCCATGTCTGGCCACTTGCCCTTGCCTGAGGGCTTGGAAAAAGATCTGTCCCAGGGTGAGATCCGGGCTGGCGAGGGGGAGGGGTGTGCAGCTGAGACTGAAGGGGGCACCAACCCAAGCGCTGGGAGAGGTCCCAGGGGTCTTGTTAAAAGGCAGGTTCTGACCCTGCAGGCAAAGCTTAGAGCAGTGCTCTTTGATAGGACTGTGATGTGAGCCACATATGAAACATGAGACAAATTGAATCCTGATATATTTTAACTTATACACCGTTAGCTCCGTGTATCCGTGGGTGCAGAGGGCTGGTGGGGCTATGTCATTTTATACAAGGGACTTGAGCATCTGTGGATTTTAGTATCTGCAAGGGTGTCCTGGATCCCAACTCCCCATGGATACTGAGGGACAGCTGTATTCAGTATGAAAATTATTAGTGGAATTTTATGCTTTATTTTTGTACCAAGTCTTGGAAAGGCAGCGTGCAGCATTCTCATACAACGCTTCTCAGTTGAGACCGGCCTCCGGCTGGTCCAGTGGGACTGAGAGCAGACAGGCTGGGGAGGGTCCAGACAGAGGTGCCCTCCCCAGTTCGCTTTCTCCTCACATTTGGTAATCCTGTTATTTTTCCCAGTCTCTCGTTCAGCCAGCCCTTGGCTTGAACCCCCACCACAGGGCCATGAAGCCCAGCACGTGTCAGCTAGAACCTCTTCTCTGAGCGTCAGGCCTGCATGTCCAGGGGCAAGATGCCACGACCCCTCCCTGAGCATGAACAAGCCAGAGCACATCAGCTCCAAACCTCTCCCTGGCTTCAGTGATGAGCCTGGCGGCTGCCCCGGTAATCAGACCAGAAACAGGAAGCCGTCTTCCTCTGCTCACTCCCCCAGTCCAGGCCAGTCCTTTGCTTCCACCTCCTAACTGTCCCTCTGAGTGGGATTTTATTAGAAAATAATTCAAAGCAAATGAGAACTCACACTATAGAATATGTGCAGTACTGCTAAAGCAGTGTTCAGAGTAAGACCTCTACCTTCAGTGCTCATGTTGGAAGAGAAGGTGGGTTCAAGATCAGTGACCATGAGAAGCTGGAGGAAAAAAATAGCCTAAAGAAGAAAGGAGAGAATGCCGATGAGGGTGTAATTAATGAACAAGAAAGCAAACAGTAGTGAAAACTAACAAAGCCAAAAATTGTTTCTTGGAAAATAACAAAACTGAGAACACCCTAGACTTAAAAAAATACAGGTCCCCAGTGTTAGGAACGAAGAAGGTAATTCCACTGCCAGTGCTACAGACATTAAAAGGATGGGACAGAAACCATTTTATTCCAATAATCAAACAGCTTAGGTGAAATGAATGCGTTATTTTAAAAATGCAACTTAGTAAAACTGACTTTCAGTGAAATAGACAATCTGAATGGTCCTGTATCTGTTAAAGAAATTGAATTTGCAGTCTGGTTGTCTGTACACACCCATCACTGCTGGCCCACCACCGTCTTCACAGCTAAGAGAAGCTGACCCTCTCCACAGCTGTCCCAGGCGCTATGCTATCCGAGTGTGGTTCGCCTGACCACACCCTCTCAGGCAGCCTATTGTTCTGTTTTTCAGATGAGGATACTGACAGAAAAACAAAACCAAAGAAGCATCTAAGTAATTTGCCCAAGACAAGCAGGAAAAGCAGCTGAGCCAGGATTTAAATTAGGTGGCTTGGCTCCCTTGACCCAGACCTTTCCCTGGAAGACCGTAGCAGTGGCAACCACTGTCTCCTGTCTCCCTGCCCCTCTGCAGGCGGTGAGGTTCCTCTGAGGAGCCCATCTGAGCATGCCCTTGCCCTGCTAAAAGCATTCCAGAAGGTTCCCTCCACCCGCTGGGAAAGTCCTGGCTCCTAGACCTGCCCCACGAGGTTCTTTGTGGCCTGACCACGCTCCCACCCCCCCCCACCTGCCTGGTTTCTGGGTAACTGCCCCTGTGGTTCAGCTTCCTGCCTTCCCATGGTGTGATTGCCCACTTTTTACCTGCACCCCAAGCTGCAGCAGCCTTAAGTCTGGCAAGGCCTGGGCCCCTTGGAGCCTCGGTAAATGCTGAGGAAGTGACACGGGGAGTTCAGCCTGTCCATGCTCCCCGGCATTACATCATTTGACAGTTTGTTGAGGGGTTTTCTGCTCACTCATAAGACAAGTTTCCAGACTGGGCTGGTTCGAATCCTTCCAGAAGAATCACCCTGGCCTTTGGCAGATGAGCATCGGGGTAGCTGACATTTGCTAGCACTGTGGCCTTGGGCAGGTGACTTCCCCCTCAGTGCCTCAGTTTTCTCATCTGTACAGGGTGTTAATGACACTCCTTAGGGGTTTTCAGAATCTGTGAGTTCATTTAAAGTCAGAAACGGGGAGTTCCCTTCATGGCTCAGCGGAAGTGAATCTCGCTAATATCCATGAGGACACAGGTTCGATCACTGGCCTCACTCAGTGGGTTAAGGCTCCAGCGTTGCCGTGAGCTGTGGTGTAGGTCGCAGACACAGCTCAGATCTGGGATTGCTGTGTCTGTGGTGTAGGCCAACAGCAGTAGCTCCAATTCAACCCCTAGCCTGGGAACTAACATATGCCGCAGGTGCAGCTCTAAAATGAGGAATGAATGAATGAATGAATGAATGAATGAATGAATGAATGAATAAAGCAGAACCGGGAGTTCTCGTTGTGGCTCAGCAGGTTAAGAACCCAACTAGGATCCATGAAGATGTGTATTCGATACCTGGCCTCACTCAGTGGGTTAAGGATCCGGTGTTGCTGTGAGCTGTGGTGTAGGTCGCTGACACAGCTCAGATCTGGGATTGCTGTGGCTGTGGCATAGGCCGGCAGCTGTAGCTCCAATTTGACCCATGGCCTGGGAACTTCCATATACCGCATGTGTGGCCCTAAAAAGACCAAAAGAAAACAAAAAAAAGAGAAACGTGCTGGCTCCTGGCCGGCTGCTGTACAGGTCTGAATGGTTCTTCCCACCTGCACCTGCCCTGAGGCCTGGGCTGTAGCTTGAGGACAGCTGCATGTTGCCGCCCTGAGTGACCCTGCAGCCCTGCCACTGCTTCACTGGGCTGTCACTGTGTCCACCCCACACAGGAGGTATGGCTCCATAGCTAGATGCTTGCCCCTGGCGCCCCCATGGCCCCAGGCAAGTGACATCTCCTTTCTGGGCCTCCTTTCTGGGCCGGTTTCCTTATCTGTCAAGTGGGGTCTCGGGACTGCTTCTGTTTCAAGTGGTCGAGATGAAAGACTGAGCTGGCTTCACAGCCTATGCTAGATCCATGTGTTTGCTGTTGTTATTGCAGTTTCTGCTTTAGCATTATTTTTCACAGAATAATGGTTTCTCCTGCTTGGCTTTGGCCTCCTTGGCAGGCTCTCCTGGTTCCCTCAGGCAGCCATGCTGGCAGTGCCCGTGGGCTGAGCCCTTGGCTGTTCTGCATCGTGGGCACCTGGGCTGGGGCCTGGGCTCCTAGGGACCAGCAGACTGGGTCATGGGGCACTGAAGCGAGGCTGCTTGCAGCCCAAGCCCCCACCCTAGAAGCAGCCCTCATGACTGAGCACCAGGCCCATGGGGTGGGGGACTTGCTGGTGGGCACAGTTGGGAGGAGGGTGGCAGGGAGCGGATGCCTTGGCATGGCGGGCACCCACCCCTTCTCCCTGTCTGTCATGCTGTCAGCCCACTGGGCTCTGTTGTCACCCCCTGAGTCCTGGGGTGGCCAGGCAACTAAGACACGTGACAGTCCCTGCCTTCAGGGAGGTGAGTTCCAGATAGGCATGAAATGAGTGGGGGATTTTGAGGTGACAACAGGCCTGCCTGGAAAAGGGGCTTCTTTCGACCAGGGGGGCGGGAGGCCTCTCCCAGGGGATGACTCAAGCTGAGGCCTGAGTGACAAGGAGCCACCAGCCAATACGCCTGGGAAGGGGTCATGTTTCTAAAGACACACAGGAGGAGGGCTGGGCAGCTGTGTGGACAGCCGGGAGAGGCTGTTTCAGCTGGAGGGAGGTGCTTGTGGCTTTAATCAACTGTACAGATGGGGACAGACGGGGACAGTGATGGAGCAGGCCGAGCAGCTCAGCCAATGAGCAGAGGTGAGATGGAGTCCAGAGGACCCTGCTCCAGCTCTGATGGCATACACACCCAGAATCCCCAACAAGATTGTGGGCAGGGCCCAGCTGCACCACCCCTGCCCCCTAGCAGGAAGGACCACACAGGCACGGGCGGGGCAACCTGACACGCAGACTTGCTCATGTGCAGTTGGTAACCCCAGAGCCTGCTGGCCGTGCCTCTCCTCGGGTGGTGGCCAGCACCCCCTGAGCAGTCTGTTGTCATCTCCATCTCTTCTCTGTCCATCCGTCTGTCCACCTGTCGTGGAGGAAGGATGTGGAGCAGTGGGGGGATAGCCAGCCTCAGGGGGCAGCAGCTTGCTCCCTGACCCCAGGCTGACTGTGGAAACACTCAGTCATCCACGCACCACCAAGCCCCTCACTGTGCCAGGCCCTGTGCTAGGTAGTGGGAACGAAGGACAGCCGCCACCTGCTGGGCACCAGCAAGGACACCTGGGGCCACAGAAAATGGTCCAGCAAGGACACCTGGGGCCACAGGAGCCTGAGGGGCCTTCGTTGGCCTGGTTGATGCAGGAATGGAGAGAGGGTCTGGAGGGACCCCAGGAAGGAGGAGGGCCTACGCCCAGAACCTGGGTGGCGTTAGCCACCCCAGAGGACAGGGGACACAGGGTCTCTTTACCGTTGATTCCCTCATTCTGGAGCCTCCACCCACTCGCTACTTGCATCCCTGAGAATCCCCAACACTCCTCCCCAACTCCGGGGGCACCGATGGCTGCATTACCGCGCTTCACCAGCAGGTGCTGCTGTCAGCTGGGCGACACCTGCCTGAATGCTGAGCTTCAAAGGGACCCTTCACCCTGACCTACAGAGGGGTTGTCATGTGCATGCAGAGGAGGGGCTGTGCGGGCAGGGGCAGGTTGGGGAGGAGGGCCCCGACCTTCTTCACGCACTGCAGCATCCCTGCACCCTCCAGCCCCCTTCGTGGTGTGTTTGCATGGTCTGCATGAAGTGTCTCCTCCCTGGTAGGCCTTGTCCCTCCCTGGGCTGCTCTGAAGCCCAAGCTCCCTGAGAAGCTCCCACCCAGCTTCGCCGCAGAGCACACCTCGGACCAGTGGGCTGCCAGACCTGGGGACACACAAGGGGCTTCATGGGCAGAACTTAGGGTTTACACCCCTGGGGCAATGATATATGGGAGTGATGGAGGGAGCAGGGGCTGGGGTGCCCAGGAGGAAGGGGGAGTCCCCAGCCCTGGCATAGTCCAGGCCTCAGATCCTGCACCATGAGGGCTTTGGGTGGATGGGACAGGCTGTCATCTCCCACTGAGCCAAGCCGCACCTGCTCCAAGGATTAATGGAAGGCCACAGAACACCCTGGACATAGCGAATCAGCTGGAACAAGCAGGGACTGCGGGGTGGGGGCGAGAAGGCAGATGGTTCTCATGGATGAATGCAGCTCCGTCTCCCAGGCAGCTGGCGGGGGCCCACTCAGGGCCACAGGCTTGACCTTTGGCTGCCGAGTCAGCAGGGGCCTCTTGACCTTGAGGTGCACACTAGAATACCTGGGGGGGCCCTGGAAGGTCTCTGAGGCCAGACCCATAATATCCGACCCCTGGGGAGGCCCCGGGGCTTTAACACTCCCCAGGGGGCATGGTTTGCACAGGGGTCCCTGAGAGGAAATCAGGGTGCCATGAGGAGCAGGGACAGAGATGGAATGCAAGGAGGAGGGGTCTCCACCGTAGGCTTGAGTTGCCACATGGCTCCGGGGCAGGGAGGCGGGTGTGTGCACATGCGTGTTTGCTTGTGGACACAGGGTGGGGCACCTTCTGGAGCCTGTGCTCTTTTTCTTCAGGGGCACCCAGGAGGTGGCCAGGGGTGGGCACTGATCCAGACTCCCTTCTCTCAGATGGTGGCCCGGCCAACTAGGGGCAAAGGGGTGATTTCTGGTGCCTGGCAGGTGCCTGGCCCTTGCCCTCCACCCCAGGGCCTCTCCCCCACTGGTTTGAGGGAGACCATGGGTGGCCTCAGCCGCCACCCGCTTCTCAGGGTCCCCCAGGGGCTGCAGCCAGGCCTTGCCTCATCGCTTCCCCTGCCAGGCCTGCAGGTGTGGAGGCCAGTGTGGTCCAGCCATGGCTCGGAGAACACCTCCCGCCCTGGGGCTGGGCTGGCGTTCGGGAGGAGAAGCATGAGGCAGGGCCCAGAGCCCCTGAGAGCTCGTGTGCATGCCTGAGAGCTCCGTGGGATGACGCTCAGGAGGGTGAAACTGGCTAGTGAGCTGCCGCAGGGGCCACCACACAAAGCTGTTCTGGCTGCACACTGCGCAGCTCCAGGGCCACCGATCCCACTGTCGGCCCAGGCGGTGTGAGCATTGCAGGCACAGAGAGGTTGCTCATCTGCACAGAAGGGTTGTAGGGGTTCTGGGGGCCTCATGTGCTCCCTGCTCTGGGTGGGGTGTTGGCCAGGATGTGGGAGCCGTCTGGGGCTATCGGTACAGTTCCTACAGTGTGTTCCTATGAGTGCTGGTCTGTGAAGGGGTGTGTGGGTCTGGAGTCCCTGTGAGCTTGCTCGCTGCTGGGGTGAAGGGTGCCAGGGCATCCCAGACACAGGTGGGTTCCTGTCCCCAACCTGTGCAGCTTGGGGGGCAGCCTTGGGACACCGCGGTGTCCTGACTCTTGGTCCCCTTCTCAGCCACACCCTGTGGACTGGCCGCCCACCCCGCACCCCCTGAGGGTGTGATCACCGGGGGGAAGTAGGCATTGTCTGTCTACACCGGCCTGGGAGGCAGATGCGTCCTTCTGGGGGTGCAGCTGAGCCCGGGCTGGGCTGCCCTGCTAGGGAAGCGTCACAGGAGGGCTTCTCTGTTACTGCCAGAAAGCCCAGGGCCCCAGATGCCTCAGTCCGAAGGTGATGTCCCTAACTCTGCTGGTCTGATGGCAGTGCCCTCACCATGCTCCGTACCAACTCCCCCTGCCCCACTGAGGGCCGTGACCTGTCCCTGCCAGGTTGAGGGCAGTGCCCTCTTTGCGCATGTCCACCAGTCTGAGGGCAGATTCCTGGCCCTGCAATCTGAGGACGCGTTGTGGTGATGTGCCACCTTGCAAAAGCTGATTGTTACATGTTCAGGAATTAGCCATACCTCACAGAAGCCGCAGGCGCTCCATGGTAGGGCTCTCGAGACTCTCCCCCAGGGGCCCCCACGGCTTCCTGCAGTGCCACCCCTCTTCTTCTCCGTAGCCCTGGGGCCTGCCACCTCACCTTTCAGAAGTATCACCTTCTCAGTGAGACCCTTGCTGGAGACCCTGGCTCTGCTCTGCTCTGCTCTTGACCTTCCAGAGCACCTGTGGCCATCTGCTGGTCCTGTGCTGGCCTCTTCTTTGTAGGCTTCCGGAGGACAGGGACTTGTGTCCGTTTGTGTTCACTGCCTGGAACAGAGCAGGCTCAGAGGCAGTCAGTAAGCCTCGGGTGGGTGGATGCGTGATGGTGGGTAGTGGAAGGGTGAATGGGTGGATGGGTGGGTGAATGACAGGTGGGTGGATGGACCTTAAAGCCCAGGGGTAGGGGTCACAGGCACAGGAGCTCCCCACTGCTCTCCCAGGACAGTCAGGGCCCGGGGACTCTGATCTTGTCTCTCCGGCCCCAGCCGGAATGGTGGCATGGCATCTTGGGCCTCCTGGCTTAGCTGGCCAGCAGCATTTCTGAGCCACCAGGAGGCAGCCAGAGCGACAGGACAGCCAGACCCCAGCTTGGGCTGTTTGGGCTCCTGGCCTAGGAACAGAAGTAGGTGACAAGTGTGTCCACGGTTGGGGTGGTTTCCAGGGCACGGGACTTGGTTTTACAAGATTTTCTGGGAAACGGGGCTTTCAGAGCTAAAACTGGCCACCTGAAGAGGGTTGACAGACCCCAGCCTCCCCCCTCTTTCAGGGCACCACCGAGGAGTCAGGCCCAGCTCAGAGAGGAGACAGCTTGTGTGAAGGTGTGAATCCGAATGTGGCATCACATTTCAGCTGTGTGGGGGTTGTTCTTCAGCCTCTGCTTCCCCTCCCCTTTTGCTAGGTGTCCTTGTGCAGTGAGCAGTCGCCCTGCACCAGGCCTTTCCTCTCTCTGCAGTGTCTCTGGGTCCAGCCTTCTTCTTGGGCAAGGACCCAGCCCTGAGTCCAGCCCAAAATACTGCCACCTCCAGCAGTGAGTGCTGGGCTCATAGGCCTCATGGGGGTCTTAACTGGAACATCCCCTACCCCACGAATCCCCCAGAAGGCCTGATGACACATGGTTCACGGTTCAAGTTTCAGATTCAGCAAGTCTTGGGGCGGGGCCTGAAGTTACCCTGCATTCCTCACAAGCTCCTGGGTGCTGCTGATGCTGGTCCGGGGACCCCACTTTGAAAACCACTGGACTAGGAGATTTTCTTTCTTGCAGAGGCTCCTTACCAGCACGGCAGTGAGGAAGGCCCCACCCCCACCCCAGGCGCCCCATATTCCCTCCTTTTGATGAGACCTGTCATGAGGTCCAGGGGTAGTGAGAGCCCAGCAGGTGACAAGAGTGACACCTGGTGGCTTCTCGGTGTTGGCCCTAGACTCGGGCTCACAAACAGAAGTACCTGTGAGGGGCCCTGTCGACATCCCCATTTCACAGATGAGGAAACTAAGGCTCAAGGACAGCCAGAAGGGGCAGCATTGGCCCAGGGTCGATGCACTCAGCACTCAGCTGAGCAGGACGGAGCTAGTGAAGCTGGGGTTCTCCGGGCTCATGATGGGGGTGCTCCTGCCTATTGTAGGCCTGGGACCCAACCCTGGGCTTTCCCCCACCACCCTCCCTGGGTGTGTGCGTTCCAGCTTCTCCAGAGGGTTTGCCCTCACCTGGGCCCTTGCACCCAGGGCTCCGGGCTGTAGATAGACACTGGTTCTGTGTTTTGTCATTACCCTCGGCTGGCCACCAGGGCAGGGGCCTGTGGCTTTGGGGGTTGCACCCACCTCGGGGATTCTAGTGGCCCTGGAGACCAGGGGCTCTGGGACTGTCTCGAGAGAGGCTTCTGGCTGAGCCCACCATGGGGTCTGTAGGAAGAAGGACTCAAGCCATAAGAGGGTTTCCTGGGAAAATATTCCAGAGCATAGCTGATGCATCTTGCTGACCTGTCCTGACCTTTCACCCTCTCTGGGGTCTCCAGGGTTGAAGGATGCTCACGGCAGAATGGCTGGGTGTGGAGGTTGGGGCCTCGCTGACCCTGGCCTTGGGGCAGGTTCTGAGCACTCCTGAGAGCATGCGCACTGGGCTGGGAGGCCTGGAGGGTGGAGGGGAGGGCAGGTTGTTCACACACCCTGCAGTGTCCCTTACACTGTCCCACGGGGACATTGGCAGCCCGTGGGGCAAGGGTCACCAGCCGCTAGGCAGCGTGTGGGCCAAGAACCACCTCCTCCGTCTGCTGCTAGGAGACAGCAGACACACAGACCAGGCTTTGGGCTGTCAGTGCGCTTCCAAAGCCACGGGAATGATCTGAGACAGAGAGGTGGTGGGACGGCAGAGGTCGGTGGGTCCCAGGGCGAAGGCCCGAGGGCTCCCTGGAGCTGACGTGGTTCAGGGCGGTGACTTCCCGGCCTGGGAGGGTCAGGGTCAGGGTCTCTGATGTGTGTCCCTGCCCTGCAGCTTTGTGAGGTTTGGAAGTATTTCTAGGAGTCCCGTCGTGGCTCAGTGGCAATGAACACAAGTAGTAACCATGAGAACTTGGGTTCCATCCCTGGCCTTGCTCAATGGGTTATAAGAATCCAGCGTTGCCGTGAGTGCCGGCGGCTACAGCTCTTAGCCTGGGAACTTCTGTATGTCTCAGGTTCAGCCCTAAAAAAGCAAAAAAAAGAGAAAGAAAAATAAACTGTTTCTAAGTAAGAAAAGAAATGCAAATGCAAGCAGGACTCTGGGAACACTTCCTGCTCTGTCACTTAACCTCTCTGGGCCTTGGTTTCCTCCTCCGCAAAGTGGGCACAAAGCACTTTCTCAGGGCTTTTGTCTGAAGAGCCAGGAGCTGAGGGCCAGCGCTTAGTGCAGCCAGGTCCAGAGAAATTCTGGCAGATAAATGACAGAGCAGCACCTGTCCTGGTGGCTACTACTTGCGTCAGTCCACAGGTGACAGAACGGAGGCACAGAGAGGTGGAGTAATAGCCCTAGGACACACAGCGGGGAGTGGCCAATTCGCACCCAGCTTTGCAGCCCTCGCAGCCCTGAGTGCTTGTGGTGAGGACTGAAGAAGGCCCACGTGTGGTGTGCGTGCAGGGAGCAGGACTCAACTGTCTTGAGGCCCGATGACCGGCCTGAGAGGCTGCCGGGGGAGTGGCGAGGACCGCGCCCCATCCAGGGTTCTTGTACATCATCCGCCGCTGCCGCCGGCTGGAGGAAAGGATGGCAGAGCTGGCAGTTGATGTCGCCGTGCTGGCTCTTTGGTCTCCAGGGCAGTTCCTTCCCCTCCTGGGTAGGAGTGGGTGTTACAGGGTTGTAAGGACTTAGCTCAGCCCCTGCCGGCCCCTCTCCCTGGCTTTTGGCCCCGAGGGATATGGGTGGAGCCTGAGCCTGGCTGTGCCCCTGTCCC
The DNA here is from genome assembly GCA_004024745.2 of Catagonus wagneri. Lineage (NCBI taxonomy): Eukaryota > Metazoa > Chordata > Mammalia > Artiodactyla > Tayassuidae > Catagonus > Catagonus wagneri. The sequence continues at coordinate 28,868,857 of PVHT021183555.1, forward strand.
CACCCTGCTGAGCCCGTCTCTCTCTCTCGGTCCCCAGATGAAGGTCGCGGTGTCCAGAGGGGGCGACCACAACAGTGACGGCGACAGCTTCCGAGAAGCCAGCAGCTCCCGGAGGAGCAGTTCCCGGGACCAGCTCAGTGACGTGAGTACCCCAGCCGCTTACCGGAACGTTTCTGAGTCCATGGGGGGACTGCCAGGCCTCAACCTTCAGCAGACACATTTGCTTAGGGCCTGGTGTCTCACTCGAGGGTTTTGGGCTCACAATTACTATTTGCCTTCATTAAAACATGGTTTTCTTTACTAATCAGGACTTCTCCGTCTGGAGGGCTTTAAATGAGGACCAAGCATTAAGTCTTCAGGCAGGGGTGTGGACAAAGGGGCAGGGCTGCCAGGAGACAACCCCAGTTGGCAAGTGCCTCTGGCTGGGTGTGTGGGTGCAGGGAGCTGAAAGCACTCCCACCTGCCCAGGCGGGCTGGCCCTGTCAGCTCATTGGTTCCTGCCTTGATGCTGAGGTGGGCACTGAGGGCCACGTGGAGGGAGGTGGTCTAAAAGCCAGGTCCCTGGAGTTCCTTTTGTGGCTTGGTGGTTAAGAACCCGACTAGTATCCAAGAGGATGCGGGTTGATCCCTGGCCTCACTCAGAGGGTTAAGGATCCGGAGTTGCCATAAGCTGTGGTATAGGTCGCAGACATGGCTTGGATCTGGCATTGCTGTGGCTGTAGCTGTGGTGTAAACCAGTGGCTACAGCTTTGATTCGACCCCTAGGCCGGGAACTTCCATATGCTGCGGGCGCAGCCCTAAAAAGCCAAAAAAAGACAGGTCCCTGAGCTCAGGTCCCTGGGGGACGGGAGGGGCTTGGAGCCCAGGGTGGGGGTGACCCAGGCAACGCACAGGGGCTCCGCCTGGGATTTGGCCATTGATGGGGTGCATGGCCCCGGCCCGGGTCTCCCCAGAGCTTGGAGAAGGGCGATGGGGCAGGGGTAGGTAGCTTGGGCTTGGGGTGGGGACGGATGGGCTCCCGGGTGGCAGGGGGCAGAGGGAGGGGGGACTCAGGCAGAAAGGTCCCCACGAGGAGGCGAGGAGGCGTGCTCCGGGAAGAGGCTTTGTCTTCTTGACCCCCAGCTGCAGAAGTGGCCGCAGAGCGGAGATGGGTTTTCTGCGGGGCTAAATGGAACGAGTCGTCTCTCATTATCATCTAAATGGGGGCTGGGGGAGGGCCGGCGCGGGAGGCCAGGAGGAGGGCCTAATTGCCCAGCTCCGATCTTGTTGCCACAAGATGGGAAAATAGGCTGGTAATTGTCTGGGGCCGTGGGGGCTGCCCTAGTTCCAACTCCTCTAATTGCCAGCCGGGATGAATGGAGGCGGTTCTGAGCACAGCATGGCCGGCGTGAGGCCGCAAGCTTGGGGGCGGTTATGGCACCCTACCCACCTCCATGGGCAGGGCCTGGGGGTGGGGGGCCCCCTCCAGGTTGAGCTCTGCCTGGCAGAACCCCCAGGAGCTGGCCCCAGGCCCTGGTAAGGGTCTGCCTGGGAAAGCGAGGGGTTCCCTAGGCCCCCACTCAGCAGAGTGTTCTGGCTGCAGTGGTCACCCACACTCCCAGAAGAATCTTGGTTTCTGGAACCCTGCCCCCCACCCCAGTGCATTCTGGGCCTTGATCTGTGGGTCCCATATACCCCAGGCCCTCCCTCACCCCACCTGCCCAGTCACCTGTCCCCCTGTGCCTCTGAGGTCAGCCCTGGTGAATACTGCCAGCTGTGGGGAGCCCGTAAAACACACCTAACTGGTTTCTCCCATAAGATCTGAAACCCCCATTTGAACCCGAGCGCTCGTCGGGTTATCCTCACAGGGCCTCTGGGCCACAGTGACCCCGTCTGACATCTGAGGCCCCAAGTTTACCTACCCAGCTTCTCCTCCAAGAAGCCTTCCCAGGGGTTCCCTGCTGGTCCCTGTGACCCTGGAAGGCTGGTGGGTGGCAAGGCACAAATCGACCCGGGCCCCAGGCCCAGAACCACATATGGAAAAAGGGTGGGGGACTCGCCAAGCGCTGAGCCCATCCCTGAGGAATGTGAGGGCTTTGCCCACCTCTCTGTTGGGACTCCTCTGGGGTGGAAGGGTTCTGGGGCGGGTGCTCAGGCACAGCCCGGGCTGTTTGGGGCTCCGTGATGCTCGGCTGTGGGGCCCCCAGTCCTCAACCCCCTCCTGCTCACAGTCTCAGCAAAGAGCCGGGAGTGGTCCGACAGGCCTGTCTCAGGGTCACAGCCTCAGCATCCCGGCCGGTGCTCCGACTGCCCGGATCATCAGAGGCGAGGGTGCCTTTGGGGCCACGGCCCAGTTCCTGACTGTCCCTCTTCCTTCCCTGCAGAGCTCGGCGCAGGCGGTCTCAGGCAGAGGTTACTCCGTAAGTCTCCTGCCCCCTTCTGCTGTCTGCTCCCCCCACGCCCCAACCCTCCACTCTTGGGGTCCCCAACTGTGCTGAACGCTGCCCCCAGACTGGGAGAGGGGTTTGTAGAGGGGTGGGGACGGGGCCAAAGTGGGCAGAGGTGCAGAGGCAGCACCTATCCCTGGTCCTGCCCTGCAGCCCTGGCCTATGAGAGTGGGGGTGTGCCAGGACACTGGCCTCTGGGTCCCATGGGGCGGCGCTCAGTGTCAGGGGCCCAGGCCTGGAGCAGCCGCCCCCTGTGCCCTGACACCCTCTCCCCTAACTGCTCTTGGCCCGGTCAGAGGGGCTGGACAGGGGCAGGAGGGAGCCAGCCTGCTGCAGCCCCCTTGTCCCCCAGCCCCCTCCTCATGACTTTATTTCATTTCCCTTTAAATATCAGGAGGAACGTTAATGACACCATAAAACCCAGAGCTCCATAAAAGCCATTTCTGCAGATTTACAGCCGTTTTGGCTCATTGGAGGGCAGGGGCCTGGGCTCCGCCCGCCTCATCCCTGTGGTCCCTGATTTACTGTGAGTTCCAGAGTTCCCGGGTTTGACAGGCCGGCTCTCTAAATCACAATGGCTTTTTATAGGGTGTGTAATTAACCCATTAATTCCCTGGGTGGCAGGGACAGCCATGGATCCCTGGCCCTCCCACTTCCCTCCCCCAGCTCCCCAGTCTCCCCAGGTTCTGTCAGCCCAGGCAGCTGTGCCTTCCGCTTCTCACCAGGCCAGGCCATAACGTCTTCCAGGCTTTGACCTGGGAGGTGCACCCTTCGGGGCGCTGGTCCCAAGTGCCACCCAAGGAATGTCTTCCTGGGAGAGACTATGCACTTCTTGGGCAGCCTTGGTGCTCTCATCTGTGGTCACGGTCATGGTTGGCAGCCCCATGCTGCTCCTTTCTCCCATGGGCCTGGGCAGCCCTGACACTCCAGCTGCTCCTGGAATTGACAGAGTGCCAGAGCAGAATTCAGGCCAGGCTGGGCCGTGGTCCGGACTCCAGCAGACCTGTGCTTTGGGAGGCAGCTGATAACATGCTGTGTGGTGCAGGTCAGGGCTGGGGAAGGCTGGGGCGGAGATGGGGAGAGGGGGCCAGAATGCCCGCCAACATGCACTGGTCCCATGAGGCTGCGACTCCTGCTGTGTCTGAGATACCCAGGCCAGCTGGGGTCTCCCTGTCCCGGGCCTTCTCGCCAGAGCCATTGGGCAGCCCTTCTACTTCCAGATCAGCCTGTGTCATTCATGGTCTTCTCCCCAAAACGCTGTTTCGAATGTTTCCTGGAGAAGAACCTGTAATTAACATGCCAGCTGCTTGCAGCTTAACCCCCCACCGCCATTGCACGGGAGTGACAGATGGTGGCGGGCAGGGGCCCCGCCTGCTGCTCAACCGTGGGGGGCTCCTGAACCGTTCCTGCAGGCGGCCTGTGTGTGTGCACCAAGCCCTGGTGTGAGCAGGTGTGTCCGCTGGTCCCTGACGTGTGCCGGCCGGCACCTCAGGGAACATGGGGTCGACCCACCCTGGTGGCCCTTTTGTCTAGTTGGCATGGTGGCAAGTGGGGACCCCTGTGGCTGGAGGAGTGGGAATAAGTCCAGAGGACCCTTGCCAGCAGACAGAGGCTTGCGGCCGGGGGCAGCTCAGGGCGGCTGCCATCCTGCCTCTAGATCTGGACTTGACGGTGGAGCCCTCGGACAGGTCGGGTGTTTGTGGCTCTCAGTGAAAGGCGAGTGTGTGTTGCATACCCCTGAGTGTTGACATGTGTCTGTCACATGCTGATGTCTGAGAGGTGGTGTCTCTGTGCGGCCATGGCAGGGCTGCACGCCTGCACAGAAAGCATTACATGTTTCTCTCTGGCTGTGTGTGAGCCTGGGTCTTGTCCCCTTGAGTGTCTAGAGGTGCCCAGGTGGGTCTGTGGGTGTAGCAAATGTGCACATATGTGCAGGTAGGTGCGTGCGTGCTACTCGTGTGTATCTGCAGGCAAGGGTCCGTCTGGGAGCCCCTGTCGGGTGTGATCCGGTGCCGGTGTAGGTGTGTGACAGTAATTCTGCCGTGTGTGTCTTGATGTGACCTGTGGCTACATGGCCTTGCATGTAGGTGTCAGCCTGTGTGCCCCTTGCCGCCTGTGCACGTCTGCACCTGGGGCCTAAGGCCCAGCAGGGGTCACGCTTATCTTTGCCTCTCCCTGACAGCGTCCCTGCACTTGCTCAGCGACATGAGGTGTTTGTCATCTGACCTGGTTTATAGGCCGTACTTGAAGGGGTTTAATTTGCTGAGATTTATCCCCAGCAAATCCCCAATTATTGCTCATCCTCAAAAGCGTCTGTCCCGAAAGCTTGGTGCAGCCTCCCCAGCCCACCATCAGATGTTCGTTAGCGCCAGAAAATTAGTTAGAAAGTAATTTTCTTAATTTGGCTGCTTGCAACCAAGGACATGAGGATTCATCTCCCGCCGAAGCAGGGGACTCGGGAGTTTTCTTTATTAAAGAGAAATGAGAATGGAGACACCTGCCAAGGCGGGGAGCCGGCCCTGCCCCCACACCACGTGTGCCCAGTAGCTGCCTGGGGACAGGAGCAGAGGACACAGAGCAGCAGCAGTGATGCCAGCTGTGACACCAAAGCAGTTCTCAGGGGACCGGCCTGTGATGACCTGGGCAGGGGTCCTCACAGCTGCCCCCCAAGGTGGTCATTGCCACCATGGCAATGCCTGCCATTCTCTGGATGAGGACACTGAGGCACAGGGCCCTGAGAGCCGGCCACACGCTCCCACCGTCAGGAGGGGCCTCTGCTCAGGGTCGTACGCTGAAGCCAAGCCCCGGGCGGACAGGCTGGCCCCAATCCGGACATGTCGTGTTGTCCCTGACGACGTCTCCCACCCAGCACCACCCTCCACAGGCCCCTCAGCACCCACCTGGCCCCTCCCGGGCCCTTGGCATCAGCACCCTCTTGGCTGTGGGCGTCAGAGCGCCTCTGAGCTCAGCCCCTCGCAGTTGCTGGGACGGGTCTCAGCTGAGCCCCCACCCTCCCCTCGGCTTAGGCACATCCAGATGCGTCCCTCCTTCCCTTAGCACACCTGGACTGAGTGTCTGCCCTGCCGTGGTCAGCCCTGCCAGAGAGGAAGCAGAGCCCGCGTCCCTGTCCCTGCCCCTGTCCCTCTCCCCAGGTCTGGTAGAGAAGGTGCTGAGTAAAACAAAAAAGCAGCGACCCCAGGAGTTCCCTTCGTGGATCAGTGGTTAACGAATCCGACTAAGAACCGTGAGGTGGCGGGTTCGATCCCTGACCTTGCTCAGTGGGTTAAGGATCCGGCGTTGCCGTGAGCTGTGGTGTAGGTTGCAGACGCGGCTCGGATCCCGCGTTGCTGTGGCTGTGGCGAAGGCCGGCGGCTACAGCTCCTGTTAGACCCCTAGCCTGGGAGCCTCCGTTGCCGCAGGTGCGGCTCTGCATTAAAGAAAAGGCAAAAAGACAAAAAAAAAAGTAGCGACCCCATGGAGGTGGCGGGGGCTGCTGCGAAGAGGTGGCGTGGGGGGCGTTGGTGTAAGTGGTGGGGCCAGAAGGCCTCATCCAGACATGGGGAGGGGGAGTAGCCCTGCAGAGGCCCTGAGGTGGGAGGAACCGGAGGTGAGGCTGTAACTCTGGGCAGCAGAGCAGCAAGCAGCACCCAGAGGCCCAGGGCGGTGTGAGAAGCGGCCTCCAGCCCGGTTGCCTAGGGTTTGCCCCACCTGCCAGGGCAGACACACACACCCACACACACACACACACACCCACACACCCACACACACACACACACACACACATACATAGATGATTGGCTTCATTGCCTTCAGGGGATTTCTGGAAATGAATTCTAAGTTGTTGGTTGGGCCGCAGACAGCTAATTTCCCAGCGAACCTGCTAATCTGCCGGGTCTCCAGGGCCTCCCCACCTCAGGCTCCTGGCCCAAGTGGGTGCCATCAGACGTGGCTGAGCCAGGCTGGCGCCCTGCCACGGGACCATAGCGTGAGGCTGCTGCGGCCCCTGGCCAGTCCCTTCACCTCAGAGCCCAGGCAGTGGGGCAGAGTTAAAACCAGCAGCTGGCAGGGCCCAGGCTGACAACAAGGGCCGGGTTTTCCCCTCAATTGCTGAGGAAGTCTTGGGGGGGCAGGGCGGGGTTCGAGGCTCCTTGTGGAACTACCTTTACATCTGGGGGCCGTCACAGAACTCTCCTTTACTCCCCTGTCTGGGGCTCGATGCCAGCTCATGGTTGGTGGTCTCAGCTCCCCCGAAGTGGGCATCCCCGTTGTGGGCTGGTTGGGCTTCCGCACAGCGCGGTGGCGGGTTCCCAGGATCCTAAGAGTGAGTCAGGAGGACGAGGTAGCAGTGGTGTGGCTGCAGCTCTGGGTGGCGTGGCATGGCTTCCTGATGCTCTATTGTCATAAGCCCTGGAGGTTCACAGGTAGGGGCTGTGGGCCGTCCCCTCGCCCCACCATGTCTGTGAGGGGCACGGGCGACTGGGCAGCCTCGGGAAGCACATGCCACTGCATAGAGTCCTGCCCAAAAGGGCTTCTCAGACATGGGGCACAGTGGCTTCTGCTGGAACACAGGCATCCCACGCCTGTGATCACTGACGTCACCCCACAACATCTGCCAAGCACCTGCCATGGGCCAGGCCCTGTCTGGCACAGCAATGGACAAGGCCAGCTGAGCCCTAGCTCAGGGCTGTAGCCCGTGGGCCCTGGCAGCAACCCAGCACACCTGCGTGTCCTCCTCGGTGGCCATGCTGACAGGCGTGTGCCCCCGCCACCCCTTCCTCCTGGAAATGGTCACCATGGCTCCTGGCTCTACTGTCACCCACTCTGGCAGGAGGGGCACAGCCTGCCTTCTGGGTGCCCCAGGTGTGGGGCTCAGGAGGGCAGAGCAGGAGGCCCCCTGCAGTGGGGTACAGAGTGCGGGGTACCTGAATGGTCACATTCAGGTCACCTGCCAGCTTTGCTCCCAGGAGCTGGGGACGGTGGAGGGTAAAGGTGAGGTGTAGCACGTGGTGGGGGACTCAGCTCTAGTGAAGCATAGGAGGGCTGGTGGACGTGTGGCTGACAGAGAGGTGCCAGGGGTGCCCTGAGCTGTCCTGAAACCTGCCTGCCACCCGCATGCCCCCAGTAGTGGCTCAGCGCCCATAGCCCCTGAACCACAGAGCTGTCCGCTTGCTCTAGGCCTCCGCTAAGCCACCCTGCACAGCCCTGCGGCTCAGGCTCTGTCTTTACGAGGCAGGTTTATGACATCCATTACCTTGCTCCTTGAGCCACTTCCAAGCAGCTGTAATTTGTACAAAAGCAATAAAACCCGGCCAGCCTCTCCCTGGAGTCAGGAGCTGCATTCTCCTTCCGCCTCGGAGCACAGGGAACTTAAGCCCGAGGCTGGGAGGTGGCCGCTGCTCAGGGGTCGGCAGGGCTGGTGGATGTGCAGCGTCCTTACCTGGGATGCAGCCCCATCCCCGCCTGGCCTGCCTCGCGTCAGAGGATCCACCACCCGCCCACCCGCTCTGTTCATCCATTTTTCTGCCCACCTGTCCTTCACCCAGCCCACCTCTCAGGGGCCCTGGGGGTGCAGCCATGGCCCACATTTGACCAGGTGGAGGACATGGAAGTCCTTTCCTAGGGTCTGGTGCAGAGCCTGTGTCCCCCTGCCCCTGTCATCCATCCTGGCAGAGCAGGGCTGAGGGGGGTGCCACCCCCTCGGGCTGGTTGTAAGGTATTTTGAACGTGGCATGCAGACTCTTCCGAGGTTGTTATTCCCAAGGAAGCAGACCCTGATGTGGAGCTCAACATGGGGGTGGGGGTGGGGGATGGTTGTTGGTTCACCTTTGGGAGGAGGGGCAGGAGGGGACAGTGCCCAGGACAGCTGGACCGTTCTTCATCATCACTGTCCTGGGTCAGTGGATGTGGCCTTAAGTGGGTCATGGCCACTCCTGAGCTTCCTGTGGGCAGACCTTGCGGGAGTTGGAACAGGGAGGAGCACTCCTGGCAGCAGCTTCTTAAGGCAGCAGCTTCTTAAGGCAGCAGCTTCTTAAAGCCTAAACAGTGCACAGGGAGGGTGCTGGGTATAGAGGTAGCTTTGGGCATTGAAGAGTTAGCCCTTGGAGTTCCCGTTGTGACTCAGCGGTAATGAACCCGACTAGGATCCATGAGACCTCGCTCAGCAGGTTAAGGATCCGGCGTTGCTGTGAGCTGTGGTGTAGGTTGCAGATGTAGCTTGGATCCTGCATTGCTGTGGCTGTGGTGTAGGCTGGCAGCTGCAGCTCTAATTTGACCCCTAGCCTGGGAACTTCCATATGCTGCAGGTGCACCCCTAAAAAGCCAAAAAAAAAAAGAGTTCACCTTTGATCCAGCGGGATGGCTTACTCCACTGGGGTTAGTAAACCTGCTGGCTCCTGGCTCTGCTCTATCAGGAACATTGGCAGAGCTGCCTCTGCAGGTCATGTGTGGCCCCCAGGTGCCGAGCAGGGGAGAGGCAGGGATGGCAGGGCCAGAGGCCACTAGCCCCTGCCTGACAAAGCTCCGCGAAGCCCTGCCAGCGCGAGAGTGGCTAGCTGGGCAGAGCCCAGGAGGGTCTAGGTTGGGAGAGGAGGAGGTGAAGGCGCCGCTAGGCTGAGCACCACCCTTTGCTTCAGTCCTCTGTCTGCAAGAGGTGGAGCCTTTTACAGTGATCTGCCCCAGAGGGCATCTGCTGTGACTGTCAGCCCCATCGCTCTGCACTGCGGGGCAGGTCACTGTCACCCTCCACGTGTCTGCCTAGGACATCACTGAAGGCTGTGGCCTCTGCACCACCTGCCCGGGGCCCTGCTCCACTGGCAATGCAGCTGAGAAAGTCTTGAGGTCCCTGCCCTAGTAGGGAGACAGTGGGAGAAAGCCTCTGCGGGGTACATCTGGGCACAACTGGTCAGGGGCATCGTCCCAGTAGGAGCCAGCAGGGGGTCAGGCCGAGGGCAAATGCAGTGTGGAGCGCAGGTACCCTAGGGGCCCAAGAGGGGGCAGGGAGGGGCCCACTAACTCATGGCTTCGGCAAGGCTTGTCTCAGCAGGGTTGCCCCATGGGGGAGCTTTGGGGGGTGGTCAGTAAGGCAGCCAGGATGCTGGGAATCCCCAGACTGGGTTGTCCAGGCCCTGGGAATGACGGCCCAACCCGTGCATACCTTGTGCTGTCATCGAATGAAGGTTGGACTTAGGGCAGGAGGGCTTTTTTCCAAGTCCCCAAGGCTCCATGGTGTTTTGTAACTGCCTTTAGAAGCCCCCCCACACCACAACCATTATTTTATTTCAAACTGGAGCAGACCCATGAAAGAGGAGGCACCAGCCCACCTAGGGGTGTAGAGTGTCTGACCAGAGAACCGCCTCCCCCTTCCACCCCTCCCCCAACACACGTGCAGGGTCGGGGTGGCCTCACGCGCCTGTTTCCTGGGTGGGGATGGACCCACCCTCTCCGTGGCAGCTTGAGACCCTCCATGAGGGTCTCCCTTGGGTAGTGGGACAACTCGGGGCTCTCAGAGGGCAAGGTAGCGATAGGGGTGGCTGGCTTGGTGGCACATGTGCCATATTCCATTGGTCAGCTCAGCCGTGCCAGCCCAGGTCCAGGGGAGGGGATGGGCCTCAGGCCTCAATGGTAGAGTGACCAAGAGGGTGCCCACTGCACTGTGGCCCGGCCACCTCGGGAGCCCACCCCCACCCCCACAGTCTGCGGAGCTGCTCTTCACTCTGTACTGGTCATCTGTTGCTAGGTAACCAGTGGCCCTAACTTAATTGCTTAGGACAGCAGTGTTCATCATAACAGCTTCTGAGGGCCAGGGATTCAGGAGTACCTTCCCCAGAGGGTGGCCCGGGGAGGGAGTGTGAGGCTGAGCCTTGGACAGCATTGTCACTCTGCAGGGTCCTCTTGGCTGGGACACTGCACCCTGTGTGGACCCTGGGACACAACCCCCTTGCCTGTACTGGGCCCTCCCCAGCCTCCTCTGACTGGACCCTCCAGGCAGGGGACATCTTCTACCCCTGGACCCGCCCTGCCAGCCCCCAGTGTGAGCACCCCTTCCTGACCTGGCCTGGGGTGCAGCCATCCCTTCAGTGGGGGGCTTCCTGCCCCTGCCAGCCCCCAGGGCTTCCTTGCCCCTTGCATCACTCGGGGTGGGGGCTTAATTCCTTGCATTCGGCTGCTGGTTGAGGAGGTCCCCGGGTGGGTTTGCCCTCCTGCCTGGCCCCTGCCTGACCACAAGTTGCATAGCCACCCTCAGATTGGCACAGAGCAGCTCAGGCCCCCGGAGGCCTAGGCCCCCATGGCTTCTGCAGGCAGCAAAGGACTCCTGTCCAGTCAGGTGACCAGGCCACCATCCTGTCCCTGGAAGCTGGACATGACACTCTGGACGGGCCTGCGGGAGCCCTTCAAGGCAGCGGCCACCTGTGCAGGAGCCACAGCCGGAGGGAGGGTCAGTCCAGGAGCAAGTGGGTGCCAGGCTGGGCCCCTGGGAGCCCATCGGAAGCTGAAATTCAATTATGCAGCACAGGCGGGGCTGCAGGGACACAGAAGGTTAGGAATTAATGTTAACACTGTTCTGGTTAAGACTTTCTGTGTTGATAAATAATTCATAAGGCAGTTAGCGCCCCGAGTCTGACAACATGAGAATATATTAATACAGTCGACTCCACGAAAGGTCAGCCGCGTGCGGCAGGCCGGGGGCCGTCTTTTATTCACGCTCTGACACGGGCTCGTTAATTATGCCAGCCCAGCAAGGGCTGCGCGGGGAGAGCCGCTAATGAGAAAAAGGGAGAGTGGGTTCAGTGTGCCACGCTGTCCATGGGTGTGGAGGAGGAAATGGACCGAGGCCCCAGTAAGGCCCCTGAGACCGGAGCACAGGGGCCCCGCCTGTCCCCCTGCAGCTCGGGCAGGGCAGGGGGTGGGGGCACGTGGGAAGAAAGGCACAGGGACACCCCCCCAAGCATGCAGTCCTAAAGCGGTGACTGTTGGCTGTCCCCAAGTATCTGCGGCACCCTTGCTGTGAGCCAGGTGCCACTGAGGCCCCAGGATCAGAGGATCGAAGATAACCCAGAAGCGCCTGCTCTGGTGGGAGCTGCAGAGGGAGGAGCAGGTGGGAAAGAGGCGTCAGAGGTGTGGTGCGTCAGCAAACGTGCATGGAGCAGAGGGGGATGTGAGGGGTGCCATCCGGGGAAGGGCCTGGCCTCAGGGTACCCGGGACACTGGTGTTCCTCAGGGGAACAGCATACATAGGATCACGTAAGTGTGCATGTGTCAGTGTGGGGGTGTGTGCAGACATGTGTAATTACGATCACAATATGGCTGGGGCCGTGCCAGGTCAGCCGGTGGCCCTTGAGGTCTGTGCAAATTTGGGAATGTCACGTTTGTCCTGCTGCACTGAGCAGTGATGTGGCTGCTGGTCTGTCACCAGGAGCTGATGGCAAAAACAGATGAGGCACAGCGGGGACAGAGGGTGGAGGCAGGTTCGGCCCATTTGAGGCAGTGGATTTGCTTCTGGGCTGGGCAGAGGCTGCGGGCGGCCTTGGCGGTGGAGTGAGGGGGCTCCCCGGAAGGACAGAGCCTCGCCAGCTGCAGTGGGGAGGTGGCAGCTGGGTGGAGGTGCCCTCCACGCCCTCTGTCACAGCAGCCTGTATCAGGCGTCACCATGGGGGCCACGGAGCCCGCAAATCGAAGTCAACTGCACAGCCCTTGATGAAACTGCTGGGAGGGGAGAAGTTTGGGGAAAATGACTCAATTCGGAATGCGAGTGCCTGGGAGACAAGGAGAGTCCCTCGCAGAGCAGAGGCTGAGGGGTTTTCCCTGTGCATCCTCGTCACTGTGGGAATAGTTACGACAGAGCAAGTGTCCCAGTTTTCTCCATACCTGTGGTGACTGCAGCTGGAGAAAGTACAAAGTAATTTTGTGTTTTTCCTTTTTTTTTTTAGGGCCACACCCACAACATATGGAAGTTCCCAGGCTGGGGTGGAATCCGAGCTGCAGCTGCCAGCCTACGCCACAGCCACAGCAACGCAGGATCTGAATCGAGTTTGTGACCTACACCACGGCTTCTGGCAATGCCTGACCCTTAACCCACTGAGTGAGGCCAGGGATCAAACCCACAACCTCACGGATACCAGTCGGGTTCGTTACCACTGAGCCACAGCCAATTTTGTATTTGTCATAACAATTAGGGTCAAGGCTCCAGTGACACTAACTAAACAGCTTTTAGCTTTGTGAACTTAGTCTGACAGAACATTCTAGGATCCTGTGAGGCGCTCAGCAGTGCTGTAGGGACGGTCCCCTGGTACAGGCAGTGCCCCCACTCTGTGAAACCCAGAGCACCCTCTTCCCTCAAGACCCCTTGAGGGGAGGAAGAGGGTGTTCAGAGGTCAGTGTTCAGAGCCCAAGTCATCCATCTGTTCGTTCTTTCATTCATTCCCTGCCCCCCATCCAGGTCTGTGTGTACCCCATAAGTCAGTCATTCATTCCCTTCCCCCACTGACCCAGGTCTGTGTGTATCCCCCTTTCATTCATTCATTCATTCCTTGCCCTCACTGTTCTGTACGAATCACATCTTTGTTCCTTGAAATTTGGGTTTTAAGGGAATGCGACAAACAAATTAGCAATTAATTGAAAATGGCTGCAGGGTGAGGTCAGGACTGAACTGGTGCCGCATGGATTCTACTCCACATTGAGCTCAGGGAAGGCTGAGGAGGCCAGACTGACAGCGATGAGAGGGGTTGGGGAGCAAGCAGGTCACACAGGCCAGGCGCAGGGAGGAACAGAATTCTGTTCCAAGGTCCTCTTGAGATTGACAGGTTAGGAGGGGCGGCCTTTCTGCGCCGGCCTCCCCTCTGACCAGGCGCCGGCTTCACCCCTGATTCTCCCCACTAAAGAGGGACCGGGAGCTGGCCGCTCATAAGCCACGTGTCCACAGCGACAGCTCAGACTCAGAGCCTGGGGTGATGCCACCAAGCCCTGCACCGCGTCACCATGGGCTTTCCTTGGAGGCTTCTCTCAGCCACGTCTGAAAATGCAGGAGGCCTTGGAGGCAGGAGCAGAGACCCCAGCCCCTTGTTCCCACTGCCCCTCCCTGGCCTGCCGGATTCCTGCCCCTCCGTCCCCGCTGTCCCACCTGTGCCTGCCTGCGTCTCTGCTCAGCGGGTCTCCCTAACCTCTTTGCTTAAGGCCGGCTGCACTCCGGCTATCAGGATGCACTAACTTAATTGTTCATTAATTGGGTAATTAGTGCTTCATTTTGCTTTAAAGCCTAAACACTCATAAAAAGTGAATTAGCCGAGTAAACAAGAATGGGATTTTCCGAGTCTGCCATCCGGGTATCCTGCATAATTAATCAGGCTCAACTGTGACTGTGCCTCCTGGGCCAAGGTGGCCTGGGGCCCTAAGAGGGGCAGTGCCGGGACCTCAGCCCAGTTTCAGCCACCACAAGGGAGTCACCGGCATGGGGCCTGACCAGATGGGCCAGGTTACGGCCGTGGGTTCTAGAGTCTGCCCACCCCTCTCCAGCCATGCCCTGTGTGGGCTCCTAGCCGCTGTGCCTCAGTTTCCCCATCTGTAAGCTGTGGGTCTGTGCTGGGGGCTGAGAAGTATGTAGAAGCATGAGCTCCATTTCCTGGGCCTTCACCTCTCTCCTGCCAGCCCTGTAGTCTCAGGGTTTGGACCCAGGGTTTGCCTGGGGTCTAGGCACAGGGCCCTTTGGGGCCTGGACCCAGCTCCAGGCCGCTGCTCTGTGGTCACGTGGCTGTAAGCAAGTCCCTTTACCCTTTGAGCCAATGCTTTCTCATCTGTGAAATGTGCTTATACCTCTAGGCAGCTGCCATAGAGGGCAGTATGGTGCCAGCCTTCCCTAGCCCTGCGCACAACTCTTCAGACAGTCGCCCGATGATCCCACAGTCTCCCATTCCACAGATGAGACAAGCTGAGGCCCAGCACTGCAGTCCTGGTGCCCCCGCCACCAGGGCCCCAAGGGTCTACCCCTGCCTGGAGGGGAGCCTGGCTGAAACCCTAAGCGGCTTCGGTGCTTATTTACATGATGGAGCTGAGCCCTCGAGGGTGAAAAATGGCCTTTCAGCATCCTGCAGATAGTACCCAGCCCGTGGCTGGGGTTCACAGCCCTTCATTGGGCTTCTTATTTTGGTCGAATCGCTTAATAAGCCTGTGATCGACAACCCAGTGAAGCATTTGCAATAGAAACGAAGGTGACACCTTATGCCTTTATCAACAGGGAAGGATAGATTTCCACCTTGTGGTGCACTCTGGCTGCCCGGATGCGACACCCGTTGCTTCTCCCCCAGTTCTTCTAAGGAGGCGCCAATGAGCAGAGCAAAATGTTTGATAAGCTGGAGCCCCTGCAGGACCACAGGAGGGCAGGAGCCCCAAGCACAGACACGAACTGTCCACACGGCCGGCGTTCCTGGGCTTCACATGTGGGGCCCCGTGGTCCCGTGGCAGGTCACACACATTAGGACACCTGGCAGGACACCCTGGGGTAGAGCCCCCTCTGAATAAGATGCCCTGGTGCTCACGTGTGAGAAGCCTCAGCACGGCTCCCCAAGTCTTGGCACGTGCATGCGCATGGCCCATGCGCACACAGCACGCATGAGCCATGATAACACGTCCAGCACTCACTGCCCACACCAAGGATGGTGCCACCTCCCCAGGTGGCCCCAGGCACACCTCCAGCCCAGGGGAGCAGCCCACAGCAGGGAGCAGCACCCAGCAACTCAGACCTTCCTCACCCGATTGCTCAGGTGGGCTAGACGGAATGTTCTGACATCTTCCGCTCACACATAGGCCACAGGCCCCACTGATTTATTTGGTTCACAGCTGCTCAGGCCTTTGCAGGTGACAGTGCACATCGGGAGTGCGGCCCAGGCTGGGGAAGAAGGGCACGTGCCCCTTCGTCCCCTGGCAGCTCTGTCAGCGGGGCCTCGGTGGCACTTGCACAGCTCACCCCTGGAGTGTCAGGCGACGTGGCATCCC
The DNA here is from genome assembly GCA_004024745.2 of Catagonus wagneri. Classification (NCBI taxonomy): domain Eukaryota; kingdom Metazoa; phylum Chordata; class Mammalia; order Artiodactyla; family Tayassuidae; genus Catagonus; species Catagonus wagneri. The sequence continues at coordinate 28,884,267 of PVHT021183555.1, forward strand.
TCAGCCTCTCTGATCCTTGGATGGAGGCAGGGCTGCCTGAGTGAGAAGAAGGGGACAGAAGCAGGCCTAAGGTGGCTTCACGCCTTCCCCAGCAGCTTCCCTGCAGGGCGCCCTCGCCCTCCATCTCCATTGCACAGTGGAGGCTCTGCAGTGGTCAGGAGGGCCCCTCCCTGTCCCCACGGGTGTCTCTGGGCCAGGTCTGGATGCTGGGACACTGACGGGGAGCAGCAGGCCCAGAAGAAGCAAGGTCTCCCTGCCCATGAATTTTTCATGCCTTTGTTTGAGAAATGGGAGACAGACAAGCTTCCTCCGAGCTCTGCTGGGAAGTGGTAATTAACGTTCACGCCGAGAGAAGAAAAAACGCCCGTTTCTGTGGCTCCCGAATGACCGGGCTGATTCCTGCCTCCCGGTCGTGGAGGTGAGGAGCGCTCCCCACCCCAGGCAAGCGGCTGCCCAGGTTTCTGGAAAAGGCTTGATGATGGAGGCCAAGTTCTCCAGACCCCCTGTGTAGGTGTCCTGGGGAGCAGGCACTGTCAGGTCACAGATGTGTGTGCCCGGGCCCTGTGGAGGACTCAGATACCTCCAAGGGACTGGCACAGATCATGGTGGTGGCAAAGGTGACGATGGTGACAGTATGATGGTAGTGATAATGTGAAGGTGATGGTGGTGACACTGAAGAAAGCGATCAAGGTGAAGATCATGATGGTGACAATAGTGATAATGGCCGTGATGACAATGACAAGGTGATGATGGTGATGGTGGTGACACTGAAAAAGGTGATCAAAGATGAAAGTTGTGGTGGTGGTGATGATAGTGATAATGGCAGTGATGACACAAGGTGATGATGATGATGACAGCGGCTCACATTTGTGCAGCCCTGACTGCCAACCACATGCTGTTCTGAGCACTCCACATACACTGACTCACTTAACCCCCACCCCCCACTCCAGTGTGGAGGCCCCACCCTGTCTCTGCAGATGAGGAAACAGAAGCTCAGAGCAGCCAAAGTTGCTGTAAGTGGAGGAGGCGGGACAGAGCCCCAGGATCGGGCTCCAGAACCGACTGTGTGGCTGTGTTCCCAGCATGTGATAGGGACCAACACTTGGGCCCTGCATGTCAGTAGAGGAAGGGATGGGGCATAGTGGGGCCCCCAGGGAGCACTGCACAGCACTGGGCAGAGCTGTCACGTGGACATGTGACTCCCCATTCTCAGTAAAATGCAGGATTTCATGAGAAATCTTCAGACTTTTAAATGTTGGCAGTAAAATAATTAAAAAAAAAAAATTGGGGCAAACCAAGCCCATCTGCAGCCCCAGCCAACTTCTAGCTTCTCAAGCTGTGTCTCAAGGCCACGTCCACCCATGAATGGTGGCCAAGGAGGGAAGGCCATCGATTGAGCCTGAGAGGTACCAGGCATCCCTCGTCAGGTCCCATCCATGCACAGTGGTGACCCCACATCATATCTGTTAGTGTGGGTGACACACAGTGGCCTGGGGCATGGAGGGGCTGAGCTTTTGGCCTTTGGAATGCAGACCCTGAGCTCTCATCTGCCTCTGACCCACGCTGAGTAGTCTTGGGCTTCCCGGTGGTGTGCCTTGCTTTAGCCACCCTGGGCCATGGCAGGAGGGAGGCACTGAGCCCGGTGGTGGAGGACAGCCTAGCCCCAGCCACTCAGTAGAGTCACCTGGGCCCCAGACGCTCAGGTGGAAGAGCCCTGGGGTCCCTCACATGAGCGCTCAGGACTGTAACTCCCCAGGGTCGACAGAAGGATGGGCAGAGAGGGTGGCCCTGGGCAAGTGGTCCTACTGGTTGTTTGCTGGCTGGGCCAGGCTGGGGGCAACTTGTAGTCCAGTAGAGGGCTGTGCTGCACGCTGGGTGGGATTGGAGCCTGGGGCCGGCCGGGAAGGAAAGGGTCGACACCAGGTTCTCATCAGGGCCAAGGAGGGCTCACCTTTGGGGCATCTGCTGTCAGGGTCATGGACAGACCTAACACTTCCACGTTTGGGCATTCAGCCATTCCAAAGGGGAACCTCTCATTCCTGGCCTTGTTGGAAGACAATAGTAATTCTGCTGAGTGATGGTGGTGGTGGTACTGAAAGTACCATCGTGCTGTGTATTGAAATGGGTACATACCCAGCACTGTCCTTGTGTTTTGCATACGTTCACTCATTTAAGCTGTGCACCAATCCTGTAGATGGACTGGTGGCTCTGTTTTACCAAAGCATAACTGTGGCACAGAGAGGTCATAGGCCTTGCCCAAGGCTGCACAGCGTAGGTGGCAGCACAGCATCAGAATAGGTGTCTGCACCAGAGCCCACGTCTTGGGCTCCCCACCATACCCAGCACATACATCCCTGGGGGCCTAGGATCTGTCCCCTGCTCTGTGGACTCCGGGCCCAGACCCCCGCCTCCCCTTACTAGGGTGACTCTCTCCAGGGCTGCCGTGAAGGTCGCCTCGCCCAGGCAGCTCCCATAAGACAGATGTGGCTCTTTTCCCCTCCTTGTCCTGATTAATTGCCTCATTCAATTCCGACTCTATTGCAGTTAAACATGAATTCAGTAAGACTTAATAACGTGAATTCATTTACGACACGGCCTGTGCTGGCTGAAAACGGTGAGCTCTTTGGTTAATTGTAGGCTCCGTGAGCTCTCACCGGGGGCGCTGTACAGAAAGCAAGCCATGAGGAGAGATGGGAAACCAGACCTAAGGTGTAGCGGGGCCAGGCCTTGGGGTGCTTCCAGGCGCCCCAAGGGACAAGTGTGCCGCCTGCAAGGCTCGACCCCCCTGACAGTTTAATGGGATTGCAGTTTGCACCTCCGGGGCTCAGTGCTGCTAATTAAACATGAAGAAGCCCGACTGGGGGTCTCCGGCAGCCCCTGGCAGCTCAGCTATTTCTGTATCAGCTGCAGGATCAGAGGGGTTCCTAACCCCCCACAGCCCTCCCCTTCTAGCCGCCCCCCCCCACACACACACAAAGGCCACGACCTCCGGTTCTCCTACCCTCTCCCGGCACAAAGAATGTCCTGAAGTGCCAGTCACGTGGCTGGACCACAGAGCTCACCATGCAATGAAACTTGGCATGTTCTGGCATGTTCTGCTCACTCACCTTTCCAACCTCATTTTCCACGCTCACCTTCCTGCCAAGCCTCCCACTCAAGCCGACCAGCCATGAGAGGTGCGTCCGACCTCTTGCCATCGTTGTTTGGCCAGGAGACCGGGCTCAGGGTCCCTTCTCTCTTTTTCGAAGGGACACCCACCCCGAAGTTCTCAGGCCAGGCCCTCTGGGAGACAGAGGGTCCCTGGGGCTACTGGACCGGGAAGGCTGTCAGCCTCAGGATGATCCCCACAATGCCGGGGTCCCTGCTGTCCCCAGGGTTGCCTTCCGGCTGCAGTGAGTGGCTGACAAAGTACAGGACAGGTTGGCACAACTCTGTGAAGTCCATCATGGAACCACCCCAGGGCTGGGGACTTGTGCCCCGTCGCCTGTGTGGGTCTGGTGGAGGACACCCCGCATGTCTGCCTGGGGCCCCAGGAGATTTATTTCCAGTGGTACAATTCACTTGACACAAATGTGTCACAACTGCAGTTGCTGGGAAGGGATTCTTTTTCCTTTATGTTCTTTTAGGGGGGAAACTGCTGTGGTTTCTAGAGCAGCCTGTCTTTTCAAAGCCCTGCTTCCTGAAAATGGAAAACAGAGATTTGTTCGCACGATTATCAATTATCGCAGTCTTTCATTAACCAGCTGCACTAGCATAGGAGCGCGCTTTCTACAGGGGTGTCCGCAGAGGGTGGGGCACCTGCCGCTCCAGGCTCATCCTGACAGCTTGTCTTCAGCAGAGGTCCCAGCGCCCCGCCCCTCCCCCCCATGCCGTCCCTTCCGGAGAGCTCAGGCTTCCCCAGGGCTGGGCTTTCTGGCCTCCCTGCTCAGGCGGTGCCTTGTCCCTGGAGACCAAAGGCCCCATCACCTGAGCCCTGTTCCATCATCGGCCTCATAAGGCATGCCCTCGCACCGGTACAGAAGGTGCCACCCCCAGGAGCTGAGGTGCGCCTGCATCTTGCCTTGGAGGGGGATGCCCAGGGGGTGGGGGGCTGCTCCATGTGTTTTGTGGGGTTACCTGATAGCTCCCACTGGCTTGGGCTGGCTTGGGCGTGGGAGGCTGGTCTGCCTCTGCCAATCAGGTGTGTTCCTTTGCCTTGCCTGCCCCTCCCCCGCCCCGCCCCCTCTGCACCCTCCCAGGGCCTTGCCAGACCCTTCCCAGCTCCCAGTACCTGGGCCCCTGGTCCATCGGGTGTGGGGGGCTGTCCCAGCCGCGGCCCCTCCCACACTCTCCCCTCCTCTAGCACCCAGCCTGGCCATGGGTGCTGTGAGGCACTGACTCACCCTTTTCTCTCTCTCTCTCCCCCTTGCAGTGCGACAGCGAGAGCGACGGGGATGACAAGGTAAGCCCTCCTCCCCTTCACTGCCCCTCCTGCTGACCTGGACCCCAGCCGACGGGGCCCTGGACACCAGGCAGAAAGGTCACGGTTCTCCTGTGGGGCGTGTGGGGGACGTGTGGCTTCCCCAGGGGTGGAGGCCCCGGCCTCACCTGGCTGAGGACCAGATGTGGAAGACTTCGTGCTGGGATGCTGCCCAGGCTCTTTGGGACCGCAGGACCGACCCAGCTTCTGGGTCATTGGCAGCCGTCCTTTGTCCAGGGTTCCCTGGGATGGGACCTCCGTGGGCCAAATGCAGCCTCCAGCATTTCCAACCTGGGGGCCATAAACATCACCCCAAAATAGAGACTCCAATAATAGCACCCTACCCCTTGCCACCTCCCCACTTCTCAGGAACAGTGACATTGCCACTAATTTGCGTGTTAGCACAGGGATAAGCGAGGAGCCTTCCTGTGGTGCAGGCCTCCTGCCTTCCTCTCTGATCCTGACTTGCCTCTTGGGGCTCGGGAATCCCCGGTCCTGGTCATCTACTGGGCCCTGTGTCCTGTGAGAGGGGAAGAGGCCACCCAGAGCTCTGCGCCCAGCTGTGGGCACCTACTGGGTGCTGAGCTCCTCGCCAAAAGGGATACAGCAGGGGTCCACCACTCAGCCACAGGAGTGAGACCCACCGCGTGCAGGCACCTGGCGCACACTTGTCTGCTTGTCCCAAAGCCTCGTGGGGCAGGACTCTGGCAGAGACCAAGGCACAAAGAGGGTAAGGAAACTACCCGAGGTCGCACAGCTGGAACCTGCGCAGGCCGGGCTCACGGTTCTTGAATAAGTGAGCAGCCCACCTGAAGAGTCTTGGGTGGCGGAGCCGTCTCATCCTTTGGGTGGGAACCCCCCGGGGGTGGCAGTGGATACCAAGGAGGACGAGCACCCAGGCAGTGGGGACAGTGCGTGATAGCGCTTCGTGGGAGGCCGACAGAACGGCCAGCTGAACACTGGCCGGTGTCCAGGCAAGTTTTTGTGAAACGGAGTGTGGTTCCATCCGGAGGTCTGCATGGTGCGTGGTTCTCGGTTTCCGCTTCCCCGGTGTCTCCTGGCCTGTGTGGGCAGGAGCTGTGGACAGGGACGGGTGGACGGCCAGCCCCGTCTCATGCGAACCTCACGCCTGAGCCCTGCTCAGCTGATAAGACGTGAGCAATGTGCAGTGGCCACTTGGGGGTGAGCGGGGTCAGGGCAGGCTTGCAGAGGATGCCTGGGGTCTGGGTGACACTGTTACTGCTCTGGGCCAAGCAAGTGGCTCTCTGTGGCCTAGAGCGAGCATTTTATCCCAAAGGCCTGGGAGAGGGGCGGGTGCGGACAAGATGAAGTCTAAGGGCGAGCCATCCAAGATGAGTGGGCCCAGAAGCCCTGTGTGAGGTCACTGTTGTGGTCTGGACTGTCCTGGGAAGGTGGCCAGAGAGCAGGGCAGCTGGGACGTATCTGTGGTCCCGGGTGCCCTCCCCTTAGCTGTGAGTGGCCAGGGCATCGGGCCACCGGTGCCCTGGGACAGGTGCCGTGCCCCCCTGGGATGTCTTTAACCATTAGATTATGGCTCCTGGTAAAGTGCTGCACCGCCACGGGGCTTCCAGCGCCTCCTCTCATTGGAAGCCAGTTTCCCTGAAACACCCTCTGAAGCCAAGGGCTGCCCCGAGGGAGGGGGTGGGGAGGGGGCTTCTGAGACCCTGAGGCTGCTGACTGCTCTGTCCAGGGGCCCCGTAGCCTGGCTCCTTGGGCAGTGCTAGTCCTGGTATGTTTCTCCCTCTGCCTCGGGGCCCAGCCCTCCTGCAGGAGCGAGGACCCTGCGACTGGAGACTGGGGGCTTTGGCAAGGACAGAGCCAGGTACAGCCCCGGACAGCAGCCTGAGCACGCACGCCAGAGCAAGCGCGCCCTTCTGCACGTGGCCATCGACACTGGGCGGGTCTGGAGCGGGTCTGGAACTGCTGGTTCTGGTCTTTCTGGCGATTCCCTGTGCCACCTGAGGAAAGAACTCACTCTGGAGGGTTTTCAGGGAGAGGGGCGTGTTCTGAGTTCCAGGACCCTCTGCTGGGAGAACCTGGCCAGGTTCCTCACACTGTGACTGGGCCCCGGCTGTGGCCAGAGTGATGGGCCCTGAGGGGACCGCACAGGAGACACCCCTGCCCTGCGTGTGACAGCCCTGGACTCCATTGCGCGGCCAGCCAGGGCAGGGGTGGGGAGCAGAGAAGCCTCCCACACCCCATGTCTTGGTGTCCCCAGCTGTCCTGTGAGTTCTGGGGTGCCTCTCGCGGGCAGTGGTGAGCTGTGAGTGTGTTGGCCCAGAGTCAGGCAGCCCCCTGTCTGCCACTGCTTGTTTGTAGTGGGGACCGGTCCCCTGAAGTGGGCAGAGCTAAGCCACACTTCAGAAAGCCCCTTGGCTGGTGAGCCAGGAGAAGGTACAGGTTTCCTCCCTGGCCACCCAAGGTCACCTTCTCCGTGAGCACATGGGGCTTCAGTGACACTGAGGTGAGATGGAAGGCAGAGGCCAGATGCCGTGCAGCTGACTGTGGTGCTCCTCAGCCCGGGTGGAAGGCGGTCCGGACTGAGCCCAAGGGCTACCTGATTTGGGGAGATATTGGGGCTTCCTGGATCAGCCACCTGGGAAAAAGGCTCCTCTAGGGCCCCAGGGCAGTTCACCAGCCAGCAGGGACAAACTTGGTATTTCTGCCACCGGGACAGGGATGTGGGCAGTCAGCACGGGCTGGGCTGTGGTGACTCAGCAGGCTCCGCATGGCACCTGGGCTGCAGGTCTGGACGCTGCAGCAGCCCCCACCCCCACCCCCACCCCTCACCATCTCTTATCTGGGCACCGCAGTTTCCTTGCTCATCTGCTCACATCTCTGCCCTTACCAGAAAGATGCAGAAACCTCTGTTATCTACACAGTAAACCCCCCACCTCTGTCCTAGCTTTCAGGGTGCAGACGCTGACTTCCCATCGTATGTCCCCATATCAGTTAGGAGCTGCATTTGGCCACTGTAATGAAAACGACTCAGTGGTGGCTTATTCTCAACTAAAAGCCCAGATGTGGGCCTTCCAGGCTGGCCTGGCCTCTCTCTGGTCATCAGACTCCTCTGTCTTTCTGCTTGGCCATACTTGGCTTCCTTCCCTCAGTCACCTCTTAATCCACAGAGGCAGCTGTAGCACCAGCCGTCACATCTGCATTCCCCCTTCCCACACCATTGACCATACAGATCACCTCATGCATAAGTGAGGCATGATGTTATTGGTGCAAAATGTCTAGTGGGGCTGAAGCAGAAGGAGGGAGGGAGGAGATGAGCTCAGAGGGGCCACATTGCCGGAAGTTCAGATGTTCAGTGCTCCCCAGGGACACTAATTATGCACCATGGGCATCACCTGAGGTGCAAGCCTCTTCGTTTTCTTCATGCCTGGGACACCCTGTTGCTCGAGGCTGCTTGGTTCTGAGTTGGGGAGATGGGAAGGAAGAATTTGGATAGAAAGAGAGACGGAGTACCTTCTGTCCTTCTTTACCTGGGCTGGGTTTCTGGGTGATGAATAACTTCCTCCAGGCCCATCAAAAGGCAGGCACACAAGAGAAGAAAGCTGGGGCGGGAGAGAGGGAAGGAAGGAAGGGAGAGTTCCCTGGTGGTCTAGTGGTTAGGAATCTTTCACTGCCACAGGCCGGGTTCAGTTCCTTGTCTGGGGACTGAGATCCCACATCATCCCACCGCTGCATGCCGTGGCCAGAAAAAAAAAGGTGTGTGTGGGGGTATCCGTGGTGGCTCATCAGATTAAGGATCCAGTGTTGTCACTGCCGTGGTGCAGATTTGATCCCTGGCCCGGGAACTTCCACATGCCACAGGCACAGCCAAAAAAAGAAAGGCAGGTACAGGTCAGAGGGCCAGGGTGGACACTCATCCAAGACCTTAGCCCAAGTTGCCATCCCTCCCCTTCCCCCTTCCCCCACCGCAGTGGGCAGGAACCCCCTCCCAGAGGCAGAGAGAAGGGCCCCCGCCCCTCCCATCCTCCGGGCACAGAGCCAGTCAGGGAGGAAGGCGTGCATCTCCGCAGTGTTTCCAGGATGGCGAAAGTCCTGACCTCATGAGACCGCGAGAGTGAGGCGGGAGGGAAAACAGTGTCCGCTTACAGCAGTGCCCGGGCCTCACCTGGAGCCTGGCCATGAACCCATACCTAGAACAGGCTGGCAGCAGCATCCACGGGACGCCTCCCAGACCACACAGCTGGAACCAGCTTGACCTGCCACATTCCTGGGTGCACAGCAGACTGGAAGCAGCCAGTCAGAAGCCAGCTGGGCTGGTCTGGGAGGACAGGTCAGTGGAGGAGAGGCAGCTGCGTGTGCAGGGGCGGGCAGCAGAGAGAGCAGCCGCAGCTCCCTGCCCTGAATCTGACTCCACACACGTGCCGGGTGCTGCGGACAGTAAACAGGCCGACAAACACCACCACCGCCCCCCTCCGCCCCCGAGGTCCCCTCCCAGACGGCACAGCAGGAAGAGCCCGGCTCCCCCCAAACCTGCTAGCATCCATGGCCACACATGCGTGCGCCTCCAGGGGACCGCAGCTGACCCTCCCACGCAGCCCCCTGGGCTCCTGCAGCCCACCTGCCCCTCACCCGCTGGCCTTGGGCTCTGCCTCTGGCTCAAGATGCAGACACACTGAGTCCACAGTGCCTGCAGACTCAGGCAGATAGTTGGAGACAAGCGAGGTCTCGCCCAGCCAGCCTAGCCCGAGGCTGACCTTCAGACAGACAGACAGACAGACAGACAGACAGGAAAACCTCTCCACTGCCTCCCCCTACAAATGCCCTCCTCACCCCTTCGAAGGGACCGGGTCAGCCCACACCCACCCAGTCCTGCGGCTCCCCTCTCCCAGCCCCACCCCCATCTCCAGCGCTGCTCTGGGCACTTGCCTGCTGGCTGGGGAAGCGGCCTGTGCTGCCAGAAGGCTGGGGAGCCGGGCAGCCAGATGGCTGCGGTTGGTGTCTAACTGCTTTTTTATTGGAAAAATATGGGGTGAAAAATTGTGTGGGGCTCATTAGACAGCCCGCTGGCCCGGACTGGCTGCCGTCCGCCTGAGTGGCCCCTTGAGGTGGCCGGCTGGCCTGCACTCGGCCTTCTCTCAAGAGATGTCTGTCTGTCTGGCCTGTCTGCCAGGCTCACCCATCCCCCGCCACCCACCCCAGCACACACACACATACACACACACACACTCCGCCAGGACCCAGGACGTGCTTTCAGCGCTGGGCCACAGGAACAGGGAGGGACTGGGATGGGGCGGGCAGGCAGCTGGCTGCAGGGGTGGGGTCCTCTGTGGGTAGCAGCGCAGGGTCAGACCCGGCCTGAGGGCCGGATTCCCTCTGAGCCCCAGTTTCCTCTTAGCTAAATGTTGTGAACTGGAGGTCAGGGTGGTACCTGCAGCCTGGGGTGGAGGTAGGGGTTCCAGTTGGGGGCGGGGGGCAACGTGAGGCCCTGGCCCTGAGTAGCCCACCGCTGGCCACTGAGATGAGCCAAGCGGGCGTCCACCGCCCCAGCACATCCTCTTCCCAGGCCCCAGGTCAGCCTTGTTCTTTCTGTGTCCTTGGTCTCCTATGGGCACAGACTCTGGTCCAGGCTCCCCTGCCTGACCGGGGCCCCTGAACCCCATCCTCTCATCTCTGAAATGAGGCTCACCAGGTCCACCCCTCAGGCCCCCGTGAATCAGCAAGGAAAGGGTTGTGCGTCCTGCTGCCCTGCGTGGGATCCCAGGCCCCTCTGGCAGGCGTTTACACTTGTCCCCACCACCACCACCACAGCCGCCCCTCAGAGCCTCCCTGCTCACAGAGGTTTTCCTCCATGTGCCTCGCCCAGCCCCACTCCTGAGGACAACCCCCACCGCCACCCCGTCCTCCTCTCTCCCAGCTTCTCAGTCAGCTGCAGGGCCCCCAACCCAGGCCAGTTGCCATGGGGACAGAGATGCAGCAGCCTTAGATGGTGCAGGGAGTGCCTGCACAGAGCGACCTCACAGGAGTTGCAAAGAGGGCCTGCCTTCAACAGCCAGTCCCTTTGACCCGGGGCCGCTCCAGCTAGAGTGTGCCTTCCCGTGGATCTGCCTGAGGGAGGGCCTTTGGCAGTTGCTCACCGAGGGTCCCAGGCAGGCATTGTGGGCAGTGTTTAGGTCCCACAAGGACCATGATCTGACGACTAAAACGTAGCCCACACCTCCTGGGCCCTGTACAAGTCAGCCAGTTCAGCCCCACCTAACCCTCTGCAGTGGCCTCTGTCCCACAGCCCCGTTCTCAGCAAGGAACCCAAGAGACAGAAAGGTTCTGTGACATGCCCAAGGTCTCCCAGAGTGTGGATCTGCCAGGACTGGAGTCCCCAGGGAGAGTGAGGCACCATCAGGCTGTCAGACTACTGCAAGCGTCCTAGCAGGTGATGGTGAGGCCTGGGCTGTAGACGCAAGGGCGAGGGTGGCACTACTGTCCTACAACTGCAAGAACAAAATGCCACAGACTCGATGGCCTAGAACAGCTCAAGTTTATAAGGTCAAGAGATCAGAAGCCCAAAATGGCCACTCAGCCGAAATCAAGGTGTCAGCAGGGCTAGTTCCTCCTGGAGGCTCCAGGGAGAGCACGGTTCCTCACCTTCCAGTTTCTGGAGGCTGTCGTGTTCCGGGGCTCCTGGCCTCTTCCTCACTCTGACCCCTTCTTCTGTGGTCACGTCTCCTTCTCTGACTGGCCCCCTTGCCTCCCTCTTTTTTTTTTTTGGCCACGCCCATGACACGCAGAAGTTTCTGGGCCAGAGATCAAACCCACAGCACAGCAGTGACAACACCAGATCCTTAACCCACTGCGCCACAGGAAACTCCCTGCCTCGCACTTATAAGGACACTCGTGATCCCACTGGGTCCCCCCAGACCAATCAGGATAACCCCCTCATTGTAAGACCCTTGGTCATGTCCACAGGGTTCCTCTGGCCACAGGAGGACACATCAGTTTCTGAGGATTAGGACACGGACATCTTTGAGGACTGTCATCCTGCCACCTGAGGGGCAAGGACCAGGTCTCAGGCGGCAGACCAAGGGTCCTGAAGGAGCAGGTCGGGGTAAGGGAGGGGACAAAAACTCAGGTCACAGTAGCCTGAGCAAGGAAAGTACTGGAAGGAGAGAGTGGGCTTCCTGTGTGCGGGGATCAGGGCCTCACTGATTACCCAGCACAGCCTGTCTGGGTGGCAGCCCCAGTGCTGGCCGGCCTGCCCCCCGCCCCTCCAGAGACAGAGACCCGGCTCTCTGTGGGCGCTTGTGGGACCCCAGCTGGGTGCGGTGGGCTGGGGAGGGGCAGGGAGATTCAGGGAGGGGAGGGTCTCAGTCTGGGAGGAGTTGGGTCTGAGGAGCCCTAACGGATGTCCCAGTGCAGGTGAGACAGGTGTGATGGCTCAGACTGACTAGGGAGGGCTGTTGGTGGCAAAGACACCCCCCAGGGACAGAGAATTGGGGGTGAGCACCCACCCCAGAGGCCCCCATTCACAGGCGCCACGTGGCATGAAGCCCAGCGCAGCAGTAACGATGGGCGAGCCTGCCGTGCTCAGCAGGAAGCTGCGGTGCAGATGTGGGTCACGGGACCCAAGGGCAGGGCGGGACTTGAACCTGCACCTTCCAGCTGAATGGAAATGCTGAGGCTGAGGAGCAGGGAGGCAGGAAGAGGCTAGAAGACCTCTGTGGTGGGAGCTGTTTGTCTCTCCTGGGGCAGATAGCGTAGGGGGTTAGAGGGCTGCCCAGACACGCCACCCTGTCCCCCCTGCATGCCCGAGCTCCCCCACAGCAGAGAGATGGATTAGCATCCACCACAAGGCTGTGCCCCATGGGTTCCCCTGCAGGACCAGGGGTGTCTCCCCAGCCCGCTCCACCCCCCATGGGACCTGCAGCCCCCCACCCCCAAGAAGAAGGGCTTGACAGCTGTTCTGGCTGAAAAGAGCCAGGCCTGCCTCCCGCCTCCACCATGCAGATGCTGTCAGGGGACAGGGAGCCGCCCTCACATCCCTGCCCTGCATCGCACATTCGCATGCATGCTCCCCTCTCACACACTCATGTGCACCTCTTCACACCAGAGAGTGTCACACACGCACACCGGCACTCTGGGGCACTCACGTGCACACACACACACTGGTGTGCCCAAGGCCCATGCACCTTCACACACCAGCTGAGGACACACTGCTGTCAGGACTGGGTTGGTCAGGGTGCCCACCTCATGTCCCCTGGACTCAAGTACCACACACTGGGCGGCTTGAGCCGCAGAGATGTATCCTCTTCTGGTTTCAGAAACCGGAACTCTGGAATCAAGGTGTGGGCAGGGCCACGCTCCCTGGAGGAGTCTTCCTGCCTCTGGGGACTTCATGCTCCCTTAGCTCACAGCCGAACTGCTCTGTCTCCACACCTGCCCCGGGCCCCTTTTCTGTGTCTCCTCTGTGCAGAAGGACACGGTCCTAGGACTTGGCCCTCCGCCCCAAGATGTGCTCACCTCAAGATCCTTATCTGAGTCACAGCTGCAAAGACAATTCCGAGTGCTGTTAGTTTTCAGAGGTTCTGGTTGTGTGTATCTTTAGGGGCCACACTCAGCTGCCTTAGGGACAGCACGAGCCACTGAGGGCTGTTGTGGCCACAGCGCTGAGGACGGCAGAGGGCCCAGGGCATCCTGTGCCGGGAACCACGGCCTTAGAAGCCCCTCTTAGTCCCACTCAGCATCCGCTTAGCTATTCTCCCAACCCCACCAGATCCTCCCTCCTACAAGCCTTCCAAAGGGTTTTCTCAATAATTGCATGAAATCCCACATCTTTGGCACAATCTGCATTTTCTCCTTGTAGCTCTTTTGCACTGAATTTGCATTTTCTGGGCAGTAAAGAGGGCAAGGCGGTGTTGGGCAGGATCTGTGTTCATTAGTGAGCATTTGTAGGTTTTTTCTAGCCTTTGCTTCTTTCCCAACACTGTGGGGCTCGAGCCCTCTGGACTCCACCCCGCCCCCCCCTCCCCTCAGTGGAGCCTGCCAGCCTGGCAGAGGGGGCCTGGGCTCCAGTCCACACCCACGGAGTTGCCCTGTGCAGTGTGGCAAGGACAAACCAAGGCTGAGGAGCCGGGCCCAGGAAGCCTGTCCCCAGCTCCCCCATTCCCACGATCCCCCAGCCACGCTGGCCTCTTCACACACATCTCAGCAGGTGTCTCTGTCACACAGCCCACATGCCTTCTTCATCTGCAGCTTCTGCATCCACTTGCCCTGTAGAGAGGCAGCCCCAAGGGAGCAGGCCGGCTGTCACCGTCATGCCTAGCAGAGGGTTGTCCGGTGATTGGCGTGGCTGAGTGGCAGTGGGGTGGGCGCTCCCAATGCACCCCAGCTGTGGGTGGAGCCCCTGTGATGACACCTCCCGCTTGCTCCGTGTTACATGACAGATGCAGTTATGATACTGGCTATTGAACCATGAGCTGTGGGTAACTGTGGCCCTGACCTCTGCCATCAGACTAATCATTTGGCCTGGAAGTCTTGACAATGATGTCCCTGTGCTCTCTGATAGCTGCCTTTTATTCCTCCTAGTAATCTATTCCCACTCCATTTCCTTCTAGATTTCTAACCTCATTAAATCTTTCATATCAAGCTCCTTTCCTTTCTAAACAAAATTAAAGACAGACCTGCTCAAAATCTAATTTTACTCCCAAAGCAGAGGGTGGGAGCATGGCTCAAAGGTGGCGTGGCAGGGAGTGCAGCCTCTTCAAGGACAGTGGGTGCTGCACTGAAGTGCAGCCATATCGTTACAGGAAGACGGGCTCCTCTGAGATCTGAGTCTGTGGCAGCGGGAGAGGCCCCAAGAGAGGAACTGGGGGCCCAATGAGACTTTGGCTGTGGCCTGCTGGCCAGACTTGGAGGCTTGTTCTGGATCAGAGTGACAAGGTCAGGCTGGACTGGCGAGGGGCTGGCAAATCTAGCTGTTCTCCCCACCCTCACTAGCTCCTAAAACCTGTCACTGCCTGGGTGGGGTCTCCAGGTAGCTGGGCAGAGACCGGGTGCAGCTTGGCTGCTGGACACCAGCCCAGGCCACGGCCCCTCATCTGTAGGACGCATGTGGGCGGCCCCAGGGCTCAGTAGTTCTGTTTGGGAGGAGCGCCTGACTTGACGTGTCAGGGTCATGGCCCCACCGAGCTCCAAACTCTGTGACCAGCTATTGGCTGACATCTCCAGGGTAACAGTCCCTGTCCCCATCTCAGGAGAGCCCAATGCCCACTTCCTTTCAAGCTGCTTGTCACAGCAGCTGCTAGCCCAGCCCCCTGCTCTCTGGCCCTGTGGTGGATCCTACAGAAAGGTCTTCAAGACTTTATCGCATCTTCTCCTTAAACTCCCACCCCCAGCTCCTCCTGCTGCTCAGCACAAATGCCCAAGCTCCCTCCTGGCCCTCGAGGCCCTGTGCCCCCACCCCATCACCCCAGATGGCCCCTCGAGGTTGTTCCTGCCTCAGGGCCTTTGCACTGGCTGTTAACCATCCCAGAAGACTCTTCCCCAGAGCTTCCCCCCAGCTTGGTCCTTCTTAGCCTTCAGGTCTCAGCTCAGATGCCCCTCATGGGAAAACTTCCCCAGCCACCACTCAGAGCAGTGCCTGTCACGAGTTTCCATGTAGCCCTTTACTGTTCCACCTGCCCAGTCTTGCACGCGTCTTGCCTGTCACCCCCACTAGGCTGTGAGCTTGACTTGGGCCTGTTGAGGGGGCCAGATGGGCAGCTCTGTGTGGTCCAAGGGCCCATTGTTCTGCAGACCATAGGGGGCCCAGATGCAAGTGTAAGTTGAATGTGGCTGCTGTGACCAATTCGCACAAACTCGGTGGCTGAACACTACACATTGATTACCTCTCAGTCCGGAGGCCAGAAGTCCCACAGGCATCTCCC
Organism: Catagonus wagneri; assembly: GCA_004024745.2. Lineage (NCBI taxonomy): Eukaryota > Metazoa > Chordata > Mammalia > Artiodactyla > Tayassuidae > Catagonus > Catagonus wagneri. Next base: position 28,899,621 of record PVHT021183555.1, read on the forward strand.
TGTGGGGATCAAGGTGTGGGCTGGCTGGTCCCTCTGCAGCTCTGGGGAGAACCCATCTCCTGCCTTTTTGAGCTTCTAGAGGTGCCCACGTTCCTGGGTCCCTGGCCTCTTCCTTCATCTTCACAGCCAGTCAGGCAGCATCTTCCATCATCTCCTCTAAGCGAGCACCCTGTGATGAAGCTGTGCCCACCTGGGTCGTCTCCCCATCTCAAGGTCAACTCATGACCAACCTTATTCCACTTTGCCATGTAAGGTGGCTGTTCACAGATTTCCAGGGTTAGGCCTCTTGCTCCCGGCAGCAGAGCTGTATAGATCACACAGCCCTCGGCATGACCATCTTTCTTTTTCCTGCCAGAGGCCTTGGAGCTGGGCCTGAGGGCGGCCCAGCCTCGCAGGTCCCCGTGCAGTGTGCACAGGCGTACACAGACCCGCAGACACCCCCACCCCCGAGACAAAGCTGCCTGGGAGTCAGGTCTCCCAGGTCCCAGGTCCAGCCTCTGCTGCCTTCCCAGAGGAAGAGTGTGTCTTGGCTAAGCCCATGAATCAGACTGCCAGGGTTCACATCACGGCTCTGCCACATACTAGCTCTGCGGCCTCCAGCAGATCCCCTCACTTCTCTAGCTCAGTTTCCACATCAACAGAATGGGGGTGTTCTGTGGCACAGCAGGTTAAGGATCCAGCACTGTCATTGCAGCAGCCTGGGTTGCTGCTGTGCCTGGGGTTCAGTCCCTGGGTTGGGAACTTCCAAGTGCCATGGGCGGGGCCAAAACAACCCCCCCCCCCAAATGGGGATGACAATAGTATGTCCTCCAAGGACAGGTGGGAGGGCCCAATGATTCCATGTTTAGAAGCCATTTAGCCGGAGTTCCCATTGTGGCACAGCAGGAAACGACTAGTATCCGTGAGGATGCAGGTTCTATCCCGGGCCTCACTCAGTGGGTCAGGGATCCGGCATTGCCGTGAGCTGTGGTGTAAGTTGCAGACCCAGCTCAGATCCTGCGTTGCCGTGGCTGTGGTGTAGGCCAGCAGCGGTAGCTCCCATTCAACCCCTAGCCTGGGAACCTCCATATGCCTCGGGTTTGGTCCTAAAAAACAAAAAAAAAAAAAAAGAAGAAGAAGAAGAAGCCATTTAGCAAGGGGCTTGCTGTCCAGCAAGTGCTGCATGTGCACTCTTCTTAATGGCAGGAAACAGGATTTCGGGTTAAGATTTTGGGGAGGGGTAAAGGGAATGCATGCAATTGGTAAATAATTCAAATAGAACAAAAGGGTTTAAAAGCCCCACCTAGAGGCTGGCACCGTTGGCCATTTCTTATGTAAGGTTGGAGGTCTCCTGTGTGCCATCCAAGTGCATGTGTTCGCCTGTGTTTTGCTACCTCTTGAAAAGGAAACACTGGCCCAATGCACATGGTTCTGGAGCTGGTTCCCACGGTCCTGTGTGAATGGCTGCCTGCTCTTCCACTGAATGGACCTGCCTCTGATCACCCAGCCTAGGGCAGGTGTTATGCAGGCACTGAGCTGGGGCTCTAAGCTGTGGGTCCCTGGATGCCCTCACCAGCGCTGACCTCCTGGTGCCTCCAGCCCCACTGCAGCTTAAGGGGGGAGGGGGTGGGTCCCAAACGCCTTTCAGGTGCCCCTTGGTTCCCTTACCCTGCGTGGATTTCTTCACGGCAAGTTTCAGGATTGGGAGTTGCACTGCTGGCGTCCTGGTGTTGCATCTGTGCTCTCTGAACTGAAAAGTGCCCACCCTGTGCGCCTATACTCAGCCTTCTCAAAGGGCAGTTGTTCCCCCTGGATCTGAATTCGGTTTTGCCTCACGGAGTAGTCAGGCGGATCCGGACTGGTGTTCAGGACTGGCGCGTGCTGCGAAACTTGCAATTACACTAACTGCTTAGACCCCCTTCTTCCACTTTGCATCACCGTTTCACAGATGGTGAGACCCAGGGCGGAGCTTCCAGCGGACAGAGGTAGGAGCTCTTGTCCTTCCTTCAAGTCCCAGCTCCTTGACCTCGCCGCTCTGTGACTCGGTTTCCCCTTCTGTAAAGTGGTCGCAGGAGCCATCCATACTCGGTGCTGTGAGCATTGGAGGAGATGGCTCATCAAGTGTTCGGTATAGCTGGCACCGCGCGCCCTGACCTGGTGGCGGGATTGGGGCAGTGGTCCCTCGAACCCAAGTCCGCCGCCCCGCGCGGGCAGATCCGCGCCTCGGGGCTGGATTAGTCGGGCCTGCCCGCGCCCCGCCCCCGCCCCGCCCCGCCGCGCTCCCTTGCTGCCGCCTGCGCGCCCGCCAGCAGTGCGCCCGCCGCTGCTGCTGCTGCCTCAGGGCCCCGCGCCGTGCCCGACGGCGCCCGGGAGCCCAGAGCGCACCGAGAACCAGCCGCCTGGAGCGCGCCGAGACGGCGCAGCGGACATGCGTGCCCCGCGCACCCGCGGCCTGGGCTCCGGCTAGGCAGGGTGCCCTGGGAGAGGGGCCACCTCGACGGGCGGAGGCTGGCGGGAGCCCGCGCTCAGCCGCCCGCGTCCATGCTGCCCAGCTTTGGCTCCGGCTCCTGCCCGAGAACTAGCGGCGATCGCCTACAGAGCGCACCGAACCCGGGTCGCCCGCACGGTGAGTGCGCGCTGGTGGCTCCGGGGAGGGACTCGGACTTTGGGGACCGAGGCTGAGGGAGCTGCCGCCCGCTGTAGAGGAGCGGGAAGCAGGAGAGGCCCCCGTTGCTCTGTTAACTCCGTCTCTCTTGGGAGCCAGGCGCACGGAGACCCCACGTACCTACGCCTGCGCCCCTGGGGCACACGTGGCGGCAGACCGGCGGGGGTGCAGCCCCCGCAGAGGGTCCCAGGCCTTGGCCAGGGCTCTGGGGGGCCTGCGGCGGAGGCGGGGCAGGGCGTCGTGGAGGACGCGCGCCTTTGTTTGCGCCCCGGCGCGGGCTCGGCCACCCGTGTTCCCGGCGCCCGCCGCGCTCACCTGCCGGGAGTTGGAGCTCTTTGTCTGGGGCGGGGCGCGGTCGGCGGAGATTGTGCCGCGTGTCTGGGCCGAGGCTGCCCCGAGGGTCGGGTCCTCGAAGACAAAGCGCGCTGTGACCTACGCCCGCGGCCGGGATTGCGCACCTCCGGAGACTGAGTGATGACCCTGAGACTCTACCTACCGAGCGTGCTCCCTCCACTGGGACCCTGAACCTGCAGCTTGGGGACCTCCAGCCTGTACTTTGGCTTGAAGTGACCCTTTCCTTCCACCCCCCACCACGGGCTCAGTGCCAGGCTTGGAGGATGTGTCTGAGCCCGCAGCCTGGGTCACGTCCCAGGAGCTATTTCTCAGGAAGTTATATTAGCACAGGTCTGTTGGTTGTTTCGGGGCTGCCAACCCCGCAGGGTCAGCTGGCCAGCTCTAGACTCCTGGTCCTGGAAGGAAAAAAACCAAGAGACCCAGCGTGGGGTGGGCCGAGTTAGTACCTGTGCTGGGAGGAGGGCTTGAACCTTGCAGGCTCCCAGAGGCCCTGCGGGTGTTTGCGGAGAGCCTTCTCCAGTGGGCGTGGCTGTGCCAGGCCGGGTGTCCAGGCCCTGGCCGTGCCAGCCCCTACCCACGACCCCTGGGGGGACTTGGATCCCCCAACTTCCTTGAGCAAACTTTAACTTGCGTAGTGTGGGTGTGGGGACCCGATGGATGTAGGAGAGTGACTTCCCACCTGCCACCTGCCTTGGCCTGGGTAGCGTCCCAGCGGTGGGGATGGGCGAGGAAGACACTCCCTGTGGCCACCGCTGGCCCCCTCCTCCATTCTCCCTCTGCTTTACTCCCCTCCACTTTCCCAGGGTCTGGGGCGCCACCTCCTGGCCCTGGGAGCTGGTCCTCCAGCCTGGGGCCTTGAACTGAACCAGAACCGGTCTGGCTGGGCCTCTTGAGCTGCACAGGGGCACCTGCAGCCTTAATTGAACTTGCTTGCTCATCCCTCTAGGCTGGGACCAAGGGCAGTCCTGTCCCACAGGAACAAACTCAGAGTGACAGCTCTGGCACATTCCCTTCCGATGCCACCCTTCGGGGAACGGGGCTGCCCTGAGGTATCAGAGTGGGGGGTTCCGGTGAGGCTGGCGCACACAGTGCGGGGGAGCCCCCTCCCCCTCCTGGTGGCCAGGGACCATGCCCCTGGAAGGTATTGACAGCTTTGAGACTGAGCCCCTGCACTCATTTCACCTGCTGATGACGGGGCCCTCTTGGCTGCATGCAGTTAGCCAGGGGGACCTCAGTAGAGGGGGGCAGCTGTTCCTGCTCTGGGACATTGCATCTCCGGGGAAGACATGGCTGGAGCAACTGGGGGGGTGCTCAGGTGAGATCGGGGCTCGGACAGGCAAGCTGGGCACAGCCTTTTGGGGGCTGGGGTAGAAGTTCAGGCTGTAGTTTGGGGCAGTGGGAAGGCACTAGAATGTTTTCAGGCCTGGGGTGACTTGTTCTGCTTCGGTTTTTGGAGATACTCTTGGTTGCTCTGTGGAGAACTGACTTGTGAGAGTGTTAATGAGACCAGGTGGTAATGACAGCAACTGCTGTGTGGTCTCAAATGGAGGTGACAGCAGGACCCCTCCTGGGGTCACTGTGAGGGCCCAGTGCTATTAGACCTGGGGGTCTCTGGGTGGTCCCTGGTACGGTAGGAGGGTAGGTGACCCCTGGGCCTTCCCAGGAGGGTATAGGATGCCAGATGCACCTGGTCTCACACTTGGACACGTGACTGTAGCCTCAGGGGGAGCTGGGAGAGTGCCTGGTGCAGAGCAAACAGCCGTAAGCTGTCCTCTTCCTGGTCCTGAGACCTTGCCCTGCCACCCGGAGATCTGGGCTGGGGGGTCCTGGCGCCGAGGGGTGGGCGGGCATGTGCTACCGACCCTACCGTCCTGCCCCCACAGATGCTCAGCCCCGGGGAACCCCTTCATTCCCATGGGGTCTCCCTCAGAGGTGAGGAAAGGACCCAGGTGCTCTTACCGCACAGAATGTCTGGGGATCCAGCACAGGAAGAGGGCATAGCCACAGCACTCCAGCATAGGACATGCCCAGCTTCAGCCTCCCTGTGCCCCTGGGTGGCGCCTCCCCCCTGGCCCGGGTCCAAGTCCAGCCTGCGGCACAGGGGCCTGTGTGTTTGAGCTGCGTTTGCCACTTGTTTTCTTCCAGTGTATATTTCCAGGGCGTGATTAGGAAGGTGACCCCATTCCTGCATGAGTGTGAAGTAGCAGAATGCCCTGTGCGCTCATGGTTTTGCGCTCCCCGTTTCCATCAGCAGTGCTGAAGTGATGCTGGCCCAGGAAGCCTTCCTCCAAGCGGCTCCCGCTCTTTCCCCAGGCTGGGCCCTGGCCTATGCTGGGCCTTGTGTGTGCCTGACTCAGTCCAGGACTCTTCATTTCTGTTCCGTCCACCTGCCAGTCTGTTCTTGCCTCAGTCCCCATCTTATAGTTGACTCTCCTGCACCACCATTTACATGCAACAAAATGGGCCTATTTTAAGTGTACAGTTTGACGCGTTTCGACAGACATATAACCCACTACCACAGTCAGAGAATGTTTTCATCATCCCGGAAAGCCCTTTCGTGCTTTATTCTTTAATTTGTTTATTTGTCACGGTGAGATACACATAACAAAATTTACCATCTTAACTGTTTTAAGTGTGTGGTTCAGGGGTATGAAATACAGTCATGTTGTGCAAGCCTCATCTCCAGAAGCCTCTTTATCTTGCCAAACTGAAATCTGTCCTCACTAAACGGTAACCTCCCAGCCCCCACCATCCTACTTTCTGTCTCTGAGGATTTGAGCACTCCAGGAATTTGACATGATCAGGAAGGATCTCCTGTGTCTGGTTCATTTTCCTTAGCATAACACCCTCAGGGTTCATCTGCGATCCAGCATGCGCCAAAATTTCTTTCTTTCTTTTTTTTTTTTTTTGGTTTTTAGGGCCGCACTCACAGTATATGGAAGTTCGAATCAGAGCTGCAGCTCCTGGCCTACGCCACAGCCCCAGCAACATAGGATCTAAGCCGCATCTGCCACCTACACCACAGCTCGCGGCAGTGCCGGATCTCTGACCTGTTGTGCAAGGCCAAGGATCTAATGTACATCCTCATGGATACTGGTTGGATTAGTTTCTGCTGTGCCACAATGGGAAACACCCTCCCTTTTTAAAGGCTGAATAATATTTCACTGTATGTAGAGACCCCGTTTTGTTTATCATCCATCCATTTATGACCACTTGGGTTGCTTCCACTTTTTAGCTGTGTGTTTAATTTTGTGAGGAACTTCCACACTGTTTCCCACAGTGGTGGCACCATTTTACATCCCCACTAGCAGTGCACAGGGATTCCAGTTTCTCCACCTCCTCACCAGAGCATGCAGGATCCGAGCCGCGTCTGTGACCTACAACCACAGCTCACGGCAACACCAGATCCCTAATCCACTGTGCAAGGCCAGGGATCCAGCCTGTATCCTCATGGATACTAGTTGGGTTCCATACCACTGAGCCATGGAGGAAACTCCCCTACTGTCCTTTTCCTTTTTTTTTTTTTAAGGAGGTTTCCAGGCTAGGGGTCTAATCAGAGCTGTAGCTGCCGGCCTACACCACGAACAGGGATCAAACCCGCAACCTGATGGTTCCTAGTCGGATTCATTTCTGCTGCGCCCTGACGGGAATTCTCTTACTGTCTTTTTTGATGGTGGCCATCCTAGTTGGGGAGGCCTTGTGCTCTTTGATAGTCACCCCACACCCCAGGAACCACTGGCTGCTTCCTCCCCAAGATGTCCAGGATGGGGACACTGAGAGCACAGGTGTGGTGCCCTGGGCTGAGGGAGACAGAGGATTGGAGTGATGATAATGTTCTAAAACTGATTGAGGTGGTGATTGCTCACAGCTATGGATACACTAAAACCACTGACCTGTGTATCTTCAGTGTCCGTGTTCTATGGTATGTGAATCAGCGCAGTGAAACTGTTTGAAAACAACACCAACTAGGAGGAAAAGTCTGCTCAGGCCAGCCTTATGGGGCTCTATATGTGAACCAGCAGGAGGGCCATGCCCTGTCCCACCTTCCCTCACCAAGGCCCTGCACATACATGGGTGTCTCCCCAGGAGGGGAGGGCCTGAGCAGGGGCAGGGGACCCATCAGAAGTGTCCACGCTACCTCCTGAATCGGGCTGGTGGCCACTCAGAGTGGCCCACTCCACCCATTACACTCATGGCCCCCAGACCTAATACTCACATGGTTTGAGGCGTGGTGGGTGGTATCCTGGGGCTGGGGGCTGGGGGCAGGGGGCATGCAGCTGCTACCCCCACCCCACTGCCTCTAGTGCCAGGCCTGGTGCAGCCCTTGGGTTCCTGGTGCTGGCTCTGCATCATGGTGCCCAGATTCCCGAGTCTGGCTCGCTGCCCAGCGGGGATACTGAGCCCTGCACCCCTTGCTGAGTGGGGCATCCTTAGTTCCCCGATCACAGGCCAAGTGACCTGTGTCCAAGTACCTACATCTGGTCCTGGGTGTGGTCCCCCTCCTACATGGGGGCTGTGGACGCGGAAGGGCGTGTTCTGCCAGGCTGGGTGACCCTCATGCACACTGGGCCTGCCCAGACCTCTTCCTGGGGTGCCGGGTACAGGGGGTGAGGGCCAGGTTCACCCCAGCTCTGTAAGGCCCTCTGGCCTCTGACCCTCTTCTCTTTTCTTCCAGGCATCTGTGGGTTCCGAGAAGCTTTTTGCCCCAGCAGCCGATAAAGGTAGGTATGTCACTGGGCTCCTGGCCTCTAAAAAGTGACAGGACACACTCCTGAAGTCAGTGGCAGGCCCCAAGTTAGGCCCTGTCTTGGGTTTCAGGTGCAGAGCCTGAGGCAGGAGTTAGGTGCTGTAACTTTCTAAGGGATGTGACCCCGCACCTCACTTCAGAAAACCACAAGGAAACAGGGGAAGCTAGGAGTGGGGCTGGTGTCTTGGCCAGAGTCAGGCAGCTCAGGAGCTCTGGTTCCCAAAGTGGGGTCCCTGCACCCTCTAGGGACCATTAAGAACACCTTCTCCCCAGGCCCTCCTCCCCAGGATCATGGGGTCAGGGTGCTCTGAGGATGGCCAGCAGCTCATGAACTGCCTCTGCTGCCATGTGGCCAGGACAGGCCTTTGTAATCCCACCTGTCAGTCAAGGCTGTGGCCCAAAGCAGGTGTCACCAGACCTAGCACAGAGAAGGGGCCTCAGGATGTGACTGAACAGGACAGGCCTTGGATCACCTGCAGCTGTGCATCCTGCTGGCCTGGTAGCCGGGCATGGCCTCTACGTGCCTTCAACTCAAGAAGCCCCTTCCTCAAATCAGAGCATTGCAGCAGAGCAGACTCCTGCTGGAGAGTCAGGGTAAGGAGACCCTCCAGAGGTCCCAGGAGACACCAGCTGGCATTTCAAACGGAATTGACACAGGGTGTGTATCAGTTTCAACAAATGACCACAAACCGGGCGGCTTGAAACAAGGGATATTGATTTGCTCATGGTTCCAGAGGCCAGAAGTCTGGAAGCAAGTGTGCGTGGGGCTGCACTCCCCCCAGAGGCTCCAGGGGAGGGTCCTTCCTGCCTTCTCCAGCTCCTGGGATTGCCTGCAAACCTGGCGTCTTGGGCCTGCTGGCTGCATTCTTTCCATCTCTGTCTCTGTCTTCATGCGGCTTCTTATAAGGATGCTGTCACTGGATTTAGAGCCCACCCTGATTCTAGACTGATCTCACCTTGAGTTTCTTAGCTTGTTTATGTCTGCAAAGAGCCTTTGTTCAAATAAGGACACAGCCACAGGTTCTGGGGGTTACAGTTCAGCAGAGTTCAGGGAACTGGCCAAGGCTTTGAGGCACCCAGAGAGGGGCATAGCTGGGGTGATCAGTAGCAATCTCACACTTCCGCAGTGGCAGGAGGCTCTGGAAGGTTCCAGGAGTCTACAGAAGGGCTGGGGCTTTGGTGGCACATGGGGTGGGGGGTCACCTCCAGGTCTGTATAGCCCTCTTTCCATGCTGATGGCTGCTCTTACTTTGTGAAGGGTTAGTGTGGAGATGTGGGAGGGACAGGAGGGGAGAAAGGGCCAGTGTCCTTGGGCAGTGGTGAACAAGCGGTCTGAAGCCACTGGCCCTTGCTTCCTGTCCTCATTGCAGGGCTGGTGGCAGTGGCTTCCTCCTGTAGGTTTGTCCCTAAGCAAACAGACCCAAGGCGGAGGCTGCAGAGGGAGGTATGGGCCTAGGGAAGACTTCCCAGAGGGTCCAGGCCTATTTTATCTCCGCTAGCCTGGGTCACACCACCCTGCAGCCATGGAGGAGGCTGTGGCCAGCGCTCCATTCGCAGTCCCTGGGCCTGGAGGAGGAGGTAGCATCTGCCAACAGCCAAAACACACACCATAACCCAAATTTCCATTCCTGGGAACTGGGTTGTCATCCCCTGAAGGCAAAGCCACTCACGTGGGTGGTGGTGGACACATGCTGTCCATCTGGCCCCTGGCATGTGACCTGAGACCCTATAGCAACCCTCAGAGAAAAGCTTAGAATGAGCAGAGGGGCTCCCTGAAGGTCTGGGCCTGATGAGGGAGGTGGGCGGGGAGAGGGTGGGTCAGTGTTGGGGAGTAGCAACTTCCTCAGAAAGGAACCAGGCCAGGCTAGTCATCCGGGCAAGGGCCCCAAAAGGGCTTAGGCTGCGGATCACCTGGGTCTTTTTCTTTTCTTTTTTTTAGGGCCGCACCTGTGGCATAGGTAAATTCCCAGTCTAGGGGTTGAATCAGAGCTGCCAGCCTACACCAGAGCCACAGCAGTGTGGAATCCTAGTGGTGTCTGCCACCTACACCACAGCTCATGGCAAGGCCAGATCCTTAACCCACTGAGCGAGGCCAGGGATCAAACCTGAATCCTCATGGATACTAGTGGGATTCATTTCTGCTGCCCCACAATGAGAACTCCCTCACCTGGGTTTGCAGAAAGAGCAACTGCAAACACAAGAGAAGCTCCCACAAAGGAAGGAAGGATGGCGGGCGGCATGGGCTCAAAGCCCAGCGCCAGTGCCTCAGTCTCGGTCTGTAAAATGGGGCCCTAACAGCCCCTGTACAGGGATCGCCTCAGGCAGGAAGTGCCTGCCGTCCCTGCCCTGTTGGTGGGCTCTCTGGGTCCTGGGCTGGTGGCCTGCCTGGGGGATGCGTGGGACCTGAGGTGCTGTGGTCGAGGCTCCGGCGCCGCCTGTTTTTCCCTTAGAAACCTCGGGTCCTGGACGCCTCGAGCTCACTGCGGCCCCTCTCTCCGCAGGGCCCACCCTGGGCGAGAAGTCCGAGGCCAAGGCCGGGGCGGCCCCCAAGGTCTCCGGTCTGGAGCGCAGCCGCGAGCTGAGCACCGAGCCGCCCTTCCTGCCCCCCGCGCGCAGCCCCGTGCCCGCCCTGCCCTCCGGCGCCCCGGCCAGCCCGCTGGTTAAGAAGGAAGCCCCGACCCTACCCCGCCTCGCCCCGCAGCCGCCTCTCGCGCCCGCGCAGCCCCGGGCCCCGCTCCCGACGCACCTGCCTCTGCCCCCGGGCGCCTTCCCCGGCCACGGCCCGGCGGCGCACAACGGCCTGCACAGCCTCAGGTGGGCGCGGGCGGGGCCTGGGCGCGCGGGGCGGGGCCTGGCGGGGGCGGGGCGCGCGGCCGGGCACTGAGCCCCCCTCCCTGCAGCAGGAGCAGCAGCGCCAGCAGCGGCGCCAGCCTGGGGCTCGCGAAGCACGCGTCCCTGTCGCCTCACGGGCCGGGCCCACACCTCTCTACCTCACACTTGGCGCTCCGCTCGCAGGCCCAGCACCAGCACCACGCGGCGGCCATGTTCGCCGCGCCCCCGACACTGCCCCCGCCCCCGGCGCTGCCGGCCAACAGCCTGGTCATCCCAGGACACCCCGCCGGTAGGTCCCTGGGTGCTGTTGGTTGGGCCGGGGTCACTGTCTGTACCCCTCCATTCCGGGATCCTCACCCCTGGGAGGGAGGGACGCGGCGCCTGGGAAGGGGGTGCCGCCTCGGAGGTACAGGCTTCTCTCCCACCTGCCCCTCCAGACCCTACCTGGTCGGATGGCAGCGCCCCGGCAGGACACCTTTCCCAGGGCAGGGGAGTCTTCCTGCCAGGGCCTCAGTTGTACACACAGGCACACAGATACATGGTGCGCACAAGTGTACATGGACACAGACACGCTCTGCTCCATCCTGAGCCCTGGTCAGGCAGTCTGAGGTGGGGAGTTGCTGAAGCCTGGCGCTGCGCCATCGCCATGGTGACAGCTCCCAGGGCCTGCCTTGCCTCTTCCCATCCGTCATCGTTAGGCTGAGAGGATGTGGTGGGTAGGGCCGCACTGTAGGTAGAGGAGCGCGGGTGAGCAGTGGCTGGCCCAGCCTGGCCTCTCCCTACCTGCTTGATTCCAGCAGCTGCCCCCTCCCCTCCCGGCCCAATCTTAGGTCACTAAGGGTTTCTCCGTGGGTCTCCAGTTTTTCTCTAAGATCCTGAATCAGCCCAGCCCCAGTTGGGGGCAGCTTGGTGCCCCAGGGTGGGGCCAGGAGACTGATCTGGAGGTGGCTGGGATGGGCTCCCCCCGGGGGGCGACCACCATGGGCAGGGCTCCCCTGCAGGGCTGTCTGGGGGCTCCCAGGGTGGCTCACGGTGTTCTCTCTTGCCTTTAGATGCCAGCCTGTTGATCTCATTCAGCCAGCCAATCATGTATTGCCAGCCTCATTCGGGGATTCTGATTGGTACTTGGTCACAGGCACCTCTCTTACCTCCACCCTGGGGCCCGCACGTAGCGAGCGGCCACCACGGCTTGGCCTGCCGAAACCGGGAGTGCCAGGTGACTATCCGCCTCGCCCCGCCGGGAGCCCGCGGCCGACGTGCCTCTCTGTCTCTCTCTTTTTCTCTTGTAGATCACGAGCTGCTCAGGCAAGAGCTGAACGCGCGTTTTCTGGTCCAGAGCGCCCCCCTGGGCCCGGGAGCTCTGCTGCGGGCGGAGTTCCACCAGCACCAACACACACACCAGCACACACACCAGCACCAACACACATTCGCCCCCTTCCCTGCCGGGCCGCCCCCGACGCCGCTCCTGCCGCCCGCCGCACCCCCGCCGGTGCGTAGGCTGCGTGCCGGCCGGTGGGCGGGCGGGGGCGGCCCTGGTGCGGGACGTGAAACAGGCACACGCAGACGCTCTCCCGCACGCATGCAGGCTGACACCGCCCATCTCGGTCCGTCTGTCCACCCAGCCCCTTCCTCCTCTCTTCCCCACCCCGGGTCGTACCATGAGGTTCGCCATCCTGGGCCTTTCTTTGGGGCTTGGATGAGCACCCCACATCCACGCAGCGTGTGTGGCGGCCCTGGGGCCAGTTACACCCATGTGGGGTTCTCAGCACGTCTGTGGGCAGCAAGGCAGCAGGTCTGGAGGCTGATGGGACTGAGGGGCCACGGGAACCAGGACCCCTGCCATATTCCCGGGGCCTGGGGGTCTCATCCCCAGAGCCGCCAGCTGCTGTGGGGCAGAGTGCCCTCTACTCCCACCCAGCTTTTGCTTCAAAACCCACTAGTTTGCCCCGGGGCCTAGGTGTGTCCTGCAGCCTGATCACCAGCCCTGGGCTCCAGGCCCCCCACTCCCATCACGGCTGCAGCCTTCTTGGCCTGAGCTGGCATAAGTAGACATCCAGGTGGGCAAGGCTGCACCTCCCATGCTGGGACCATTGAAACAGGGAAGGGCGGTGCCCAATCTGAGAACCTGGGCCCCGCGCAGCGGGTTCAGGGCTGTGGGGCAGCGCCCTTTGGGATCCTAGGGGACAGCTGGCTGAAGGCTATCAGCCTCAGGAGGCAGGATGGCCATTCTGGCCACTTCCTGGCCCTACAGGGTGGGTGGGTACTTGGCCACTAGAGGGCATGGGCATGGTCTGGAGGCCTCACTCTCTGCCATCTTCCCTTCCAGTTTGACAAGTTCACATCCAAGCTGGACAGCCCCTACTTCCGACATTCCAACGTGAGTGTCCCTGTGAGCTCTGGCCCCCACGCGGTCTGCTCTGGACTCTGCAGGGTGGGGTGGAGGTTGGGAGTGTGGAGGGCCGGGGGCCGCACCTTGTCCCTGTAGCCACCCACCTAGTGCAGGGGCGATGGGGTGGGGACTAGAGGGCTGGGCCCAGAGTCCCTGCCCAGGACGACCAAGCGCCGGCCGAGGCCCCTGGAACGCCCCTCCCACCTTCTCTTGCAGTTTTTCCCGCCCTTCCCTCCGGCCGTCCCAGGACTGCCCGCCCCGCTCCCACACCCAGGTCCCTTTGGATCCCTGCAGGGTGCTTTTCAGCCCAAGGTACCAGCTGCCCCCCGGAGGGGGTGGGCACAGTGGGTGGGGCTGCAGGACCGCCTCCGGGGCAGCTCCTGCCACCTCGCCTGTGGTTGTGCTTGTTGTAGTCCCAGGGGCCCCCCAAGGGGCCTTGGCCTCAGTGCAGGGCATCCGGAGCCTGGTGGGTCGGGATGCCTGACCAGGGGCCTGGGGGAGCCCTGCTGCACACATCCTCCCTGCTCAGCTGGGAGCGCTGGGGTCGGGTAGGGGGAGCAGTGCCGAGGTGTGGTCTGGCCGGCAGCCGCACAGGTTGTCACTCTCATGAGGCCCAGGCAGGAAGGACCCCTGAGGCCCCTGGCCCGGGGCCTGGGCTTGCTTCGCTCACCTCCCGAAATGGGACTGGCCTGGCCCGGGAGCATCATTCAAGAGCCCTTTCTTCTCGCCTTTTCAGAGACCCCCGAACTGAGGATGTGGTGGGAGGCCAGGCCACCCAGGGGGGGGCGGTGTGCAGGGCCCCACAGGCAGGGTGAGGCGGGCACAGGCGCCTGGGGTCTCACGCCCTGTCTCTCTCTCCCCTCAGACTTCAAACCCACTCGAGGTAACGGGCCGGGCCAGCGCTGTTCACACCCTCCTGCAGAAAGCCCCAGGGGTAGGTGGCAGCTCTGTCCATCCCTCCCTCCTCCCCTGGCGGACGTCCCAGCCACAGGGGCCCCTGGTGGAGGGGCCCCGCATAGGCCTGTCCCTGTCCCATCCCCATGTCGGCTACTCACAGAACCTGGGCCTAATGCTTCCTCCTCTGTCAACGGCAGGTGTCCGAGCCGTACCGGACCGCAGTCAGGGTGAGTGTGGTGTGTGCGTGGCCGCGTGTGCACGTGTGTGGGGTCCGCGTGCATGCAGTGTGTGCGTGGGCATGCCTCATCTCAGGAGGAAGGGGCCTGCAGGACCTCGAGGAGGGTCTGAAACTGGGTACTTTCTGGATGGCCATGGGGGTACACTGTGACAGCAGGAACCCGGGTGATGGGGGGTGGGGCAGGGAGGTCCTGGCCTCAGGCTGAGCCTGTCGCCCGCCCTGTCGCAGAAGCCCGGGAAGTGGTGTGCGGTGCACGTGCAAATCGCCTGGCAGATATTCCACCATCAGCAGAAGATCAAGGTGAGACAGATTGCATCCTGCCCACTAGGCCCACGGGTGAGAACGACCCCGATAGACTGTGTGGGCGCCATGTCCTCTTCACCATTTACACGTGTGTGTGTGCACACAGGCACGTGCGTGTCTCAGACCCTCAGCCCATTGCAATGTGCCCCTTGTCCGGGGGCTGGTCGGGGCGAGGGAGGAGGCAGGGTAGCTGTGTGTGGGAGACTCAAGGTCACATCCCCTCCCAGTCACCAAGCAGGGGTTTGGGAGGAGCAGGTCCAGCAGGGGTGACCATGGCCGCCCGTGCTGGACCTGTCAATCCCATCCTTTCCTCCAAGTGTGTGTTAAGTTTCTGCGTGTGCCTGGCTTTTCAGCACTGGACGAAAGTGAGGAAAAGTGCTCGTGGAGTCTGCACTCACACTCCTGGAAAGGATACATGGTGAACAAGAACCCAGCGTGGGGCTTGAGGCCATCCCCAGCCCAGTGGGTGCTGCCAGGCACTCTAGGAAGCCTGAGGACCTGCAGCTGGGGGCACTGGGTGGGCTAGGGCACCGAGGAAGCAGGGTAGGCCCTTCACAGGCCAGGATGAGGACCCCACCCCCACCCCATGTCTCAGAGGGGTCTTAACATTCTTTTTTTTTTTTTGTCTTTTCGGGGCCACACCCGCGGCATATGGAGGTTCCCAGGCTAGGGGTCTAACAGGAGCTGTAGCCGCCGGCCGACGCCACAGCCACAGCAACGCAGGATCCGAGCCGCGTCTGCGACCTACACCACAGCTCACAGCAACGCCAGATCCTTAACCCACTGAGCAAGGCCAGGGATCAAACCCGCAACCTCATGGTTCCTAGCCGGATTCATTAACCACTGAGCGACGACGGGAACTCCAGGGTCTTAACATTCTTATCTGCCATCTCAGGTAACATGTTACCCCCGTGCACGATATTTTTAAACCATCTCATCCTAAATGTGCTACAAAAGGACAAGTCACTTTACAAATGCCAAAGATTACTGGGTTCCAACATGCAAATGATCGGACGGGACCCCCTAGGAGGCACAGGAAAGGAGGTGGGAGGGCGTACCCCCGTACTAGGGCCAGAGCACGCCTTGGTCATTGTCACCATGGCAGGTAGACCCAAGAAGTACTTGGTCCAACCTCAGGCCTTCTGTGGCCCTTGTAACCAAGGGACTAGCCTTAGTTTTATTTAACTTTAATAGATTTAAACCTTGGAGTTCCTGTTGTGGTTCAGAGGAAACAAATCTGACTAGTATCCATGAGGATGCAGGTTTAATCCCTGGCCTTGCTCAGTGCGTTAAGGATCCGGCATTGCCATGAGCTCTGGTGTAGGTCACAGATGCGGCTTGTATCTGGCATTGCTCTGGCTGTGCTGTAGGCCAGCGGCTACAGCTCCAGTTCGACCCTAGCCTGGGAGCCCTATAAGCCCCATATACGCTCCCTAGCCCCATGTGCTGGGAGTGCGGCCCTAAAGAAAAAGAGAAAGAAAAAAAAAGAACCTGACTAGTATCCATGAAAATGTGGGTTTGATCCTTGGCTTCACTCAGTGGGTTAAGGATCTGGCATTGCCACAAGCTGTGGCATAGGTCGCAGATGTGGCTCAGATCTGGCATTGCGGTGGCTGTGGCGTAGGCCTGCAGCGCATAGCCTGGGAATTTCCATATGTCACAGGTATGGCCCTAAAAAGAAAAAAAAAATTAAATCTTAATACCTGTGCTAAATTTAGTCATTGGAAAGGTGGAATGATTGGGGTACATGAATGTGCTTTCTTATCTCGATTTCATAAAACCTAAACACAAAGTACATCTAATGAAAATACAGCATCCAAACTGAGATGCGTTTTAAGTGTAAAAGAACCAGCTGTCAAAGACCACGTAAAAGGGAGTGGAAACCTCAGTTAATAACCTCCGGTACCAATCACACGTGACGAGTCACCCTGGGTCAGTTGAAACGGGTTGGGATAAGCCTCACCCACATGTGTCTCCACTTGGGGGGCTTGGCCAGTGGAGCAGGTGGGATGGCACCCTGTCCAGGCCGCGGGCTTGGCCTCTTGGGAGGACCTAGTGCCCAGCCTTCCAACAGGCGGCCCCTGCACACGTTCTGTCTCGGCAGATGCAGCTGGACCCCCACAAGCTGGACGTGGGCACCAAGCTGGACTTGTTCAGCAGACCCCCTGCCCCGGGCATATTCGCTGGCTTCCACTACCCGCAGGACCTGGCCCGGCCCCTCTTCTCCAGCTCGGGTAAGGCGGCCAGCCTGGCCCACGGGAGGTGGGGGACCCGGCCACCGTGCCAGCAAGGGGGCATCCAGTGGGCAGAAGCCGTCTTGCCTTTTCTCTCTGGCTGGTGCGGGGGCAGAACTCCAGCCACTTGGGCAGTGTTTCTGAATTGGATCTGGCAGGTCAGGCCCCCCACCCCCGCAGACACTTTCTCATGGCTGACCAGTGCCCCAAGTGTGTGCCCTTACCCGGGAACTCCCTGCTTGCTGGGACTTTATTTCTAATGTGTCCCCCCCCCCCCGCCCCGGAAGGGTTTGGCTTTTCTCAGAATGACGGGAAACTGCTCCCGAGAACCCCTAAGCTCTCCACCCACAGCCACACCAAATCTTGCGCTTTTGAGGTCCCTGGGGCCCCACACAGACTAGCAGCACTCCCAGGACTCGGCACAAGTCACACACACACACACACACACACACACACACACACACACACACACAGCTCTATGTGTGGCAGTGCAGGGACACAGAGCAGTCAGCCAAGGAGGAAGGGTGGAGGGTCAGAATCAGCGGGCACTTCCTGACTGCTGCCCTGAGGGCCAGAGCGAGGAGCCGCGACAACACAGGGGGAGCTCACGGAGCCCCAGCACCCAGTGTGTGTATTGGGGGCCAGCTACATATGCCCTCTGCCCTCACAGACCAAACTCCAGACACGCAGAAGGAAAGCGGGTGCTCAACCCGAACCATGTTCTTGGCACAAGAAACCCCAGCTGCTGTCAGTAAGGGCCAGCCTTTCTGAGGTCGGAGCCCGAGGTGGAAGCTTGGCTGTCAGTCGCCCACGGGTCTGCTGCTGCCCCCTACCCAGCTGTCAGGCCCTTGCAGGAGGCCACCCCTCAAAGAGCCCTCCCTGACCCCTCGTGGCCCTCTGCTTTCCCTGCTCCAAGTTCATGTATGCTCACCACTGCCCGCTGCCCCCTTGCATGTAGACATGGGGTCTGTGAGGGCCGCCTGTCAGCACACTGGTGTGACAGGGTCACACTGGCCAGCCTCGAGCATGGTGGCTCTTCCCAGCCTTGGCTCCACCGCCCTGATGGCCTCCATCAGGTGGGGGCTCCCGGGTATCAGGGTCCCTCGGAAAGCAGAGGGCCTCCCATCTGGGCCTCTGCCCTGGCAGCCAGCAGCCCCCCCACCTACAGCCCAGTCCTGCCGTGTGTCTGCCTCGCGCGGCGCAGGCCCCGCGGAGAGCAGGGCTGTGCCATCGGTGACGCCTAGTCGCCCACCCTGCTCTGCTCGCTTCTCCTGTGTGTTTTCTTCTTTCCATCTGCAGCCATCCCTGAGAATATCAGTTCTTCGGCCCTTTTTCTGATGGTGTAAGCTTTTTGAGGTGAAAGTTTCCCTAATTGCGCCCCACAGTGCTCCCGTGCGCTGTCTTCATTAGCTTTAGGGCCAGCTGGTTCCTAAATGGTCTGACTTCTTTGAGGGTTACTGAGGAGTGAGGCAGAGTTTCTAGCTGGGAACTCTGTGGGGATGAGAACCTGCACGTGTCTGGACGGAGGAGCCCACCTGCTGCCGCCACAGCGGGCAGGCAGGGGCATGCAGTTGCTGGGTTCTCACCGGTAGAGGGAGCTGGAGAGACAACGGTGCCAACCTCACCGGTTCAGAAATTTCATCTCTAGGCTGAAGGGTGGGTGCCCCACCTTAAGTGGCTGGATCGGCCCTTGACCCAGCAGCCCCTTTCTCAGGACTGGGCCCATTCGACTGCCCTCCAATTTCGGTTCTGAGAGGCATCAGGGGAGCCAGGGCTGACACCGCAGTGAAACCTGTAGGCCGTGGCTGGCAGCCAGGGGACACCACAGGAGGAGCAGCCATCTGCGGCAGCCCTGACTCGGGTCGGTATGTCTGTTGGCACCCAGGCCCCCACCGCTGTAGGAAACCTGGATCATTTATTACCAGGGTCTCTGGCTTGGGGAGCAGCCTCTGGAGCCTCAATCTCAGACCTTTTCTTTCTGCCCCCTTTCCTCTGGCTGCTCCGCTGCCAGCAGCGCCTCCCTCCCTGCTCCCCCTCAGGGGCCCTCCAGATTTTAGGGAGATAAAGCCATCTCCTGCCTGGTCACATGCCTGAAGTGGGGAGTTGGGCACCCACCCTGGGAAGAAGCCACAGGCCCCAAGTGCGCTCAGGCGTCCACCAACCTGCACCCTGCCCCCCCCACCCCCAGGTGCCGGCCATCCCACCACTAACCCGTTCGGACCTTCAGCTCATCCTGGCAGCTTCCTGCCCACTGGTCACCTGACAGGTAGGTGTCTCCCGAGGTCCGTGTGGTCTGGCTGGCTCCCGCGGCCCTCAGGACTGAGGGGCTGTAGGTGGGTGGGGAGGAGACCTGGAGCCCCGGGGTGGGGGTGGGGGGAGGGTCCAGCGCATACACGGAGGTCCCTGAGCTTTGTCGCTCCCACAGACCCGTTCAGCAGATCGAGCACCTTCGGGGGCCTGGGGAGCTTGGGCAGCAACGCCTTCGGGGGCCTGGGCAGCCACGCGCTGAGTGAGTGACCGCGCCGCCCGCTCTCCCCATGCGCGCGCGCGCGCGCGCGCGCTCTCTCTCTCTCTCTCTCTCTCTCTCTCTCTCTCTCTCGGCGCACACACACACGCCCCACACACACACGCCCCCCAGCACCTGCATCCTCCGCATGCGCCTGCGCAGATCTGGGCTGCCCGGACGCCACGCGGATCCCCTCTCTTTGCCACCGGCCTGGGATCGGGAATCCGTGCTTCCCCTTGGCTGCTCGACGGTTCTGCGGGGAACTCAGCGCGGGCGGGCAGTACAGTGGCCGGGCCTCACTTCCCGCCGCCGCCCCCCAGCTCCCACAGGCGGGATCTTTGCCCCCAAGGAGGGCCCCACGCTGCACGGCCTGACCAGCCCCCACGAGGCCTGGAACCGGCTGCACCGGGCGCCGCCCTCCTTCCCCACGCCACCCCCGTGGCCCAAGCCCATAGACGCGGAGCGGGTCTCAGCCTTGACCAACCACGACCGAGAGCCGGACAAGGGCAAGGAGGAGCGGGAGCGGTGAGTGAGGTCCTGCTCCCACCTCCTGCCGGCTTCCTGCCCCCCTTCACCCCGGCCCCCGCCCCTCCCAGCATTTGCAGCCCCCCAGCCCTCTCTACCAGCCCTGGGCCCCCTCGCACTTGGTAGACTCAGTTCTGCTCTCTAGACCTCCTTGGCTGGGAGGGTGTGAAGGCTCCACTCTCCATCCTGCCCCCACAGAGGACCCTTGCTGGGGCAGGACCCAGGCAGGTGCTACCCAGGGCCCACTCCTTCCCAGACCCCAGCATGGACGGTGGGCTTCTGGGTCACAGTGGGACCCAGGAGGGAGCTCAGATCAGCAGGGCAGCAGAACCATCTGCTTCACACCAGGTTCTGGGTGGGCAGAGGATGCTTCAGCACACTGGAGAGGGCTGCTGAGTCACTGAGGGGAGGGGGCGTCTGGGAGGTACACCTGTGGGGGGTCCCCTGGGCTGGAGGTTGGGGCGGAGCTTGTGTGTGTGACCCCCACCCCTGACCCCCAGGCAGCAAGGCTAGGCCATGGCAGGGAAGTGGGAGCCACACTCCCAGGTCAGCAGTAGAGTCCGGCACTTGGGGGTTCTTGAGGAGTCGTGGGCCAGCTCTGTGGACAGGAGCAGAGTTGGGCTCCCTGTCTGGCCCTGTGACTTTCCACTCTTCCCGAATCATGGTTTTGGGACATTGCATTCATGAGCATTGCTGTGTGCCAGAACTTGGAGTACACAGGGTGGGGCTCAAGAGAGGGCAAAGAAGAGGGCAGCCTTGAATTAGCGTACAAGAAGCTGGGGGCTGGGAGTTCCCGTGGTGGCTCAGAGGAAGCGAATCTGACCAGGAACCATGAGGTTGCGGGTTCAATCCCTGGCCTCTTGCTCAGTGGGTTAAGGATCCGTTGTTGCTGTGAGCTGTGGTGTAGGCTGGCAGCTGTAGCTGCGATTAGATCCCTAGCCTGGGAACCTCCACATGCTGCGGGTGCGGCCCTAAAAAAACACAAAAGGCCAAAAAAAAAAAAAAGCTGGGACCATTTGTCACAGAACCCAGGAAGGCCTGCCCACATCCCACAACTCCTCTTCCCACACCCAAGGACCCTGAGGTCACAGCAGCAGACGATGGCCTTAGGTTGTTAAGGTGGGAAGCTGGTGGCAAAGGAGTTTGCTGTAGGGGTTTTCTGCCAGGCTGAGCCAGGTGTCTTGTCGCTCCCAGGGACCTCCTAGAGAAGACGCGCCTGCTGAGCCGGGCCTCGCCCGCAGCCCCCTTAGGCCACCCGGGCGGCAGCCTCCTGCTCCGCGGCCAGGGCGAACTGGGCCGGCCCGGGGTCCCCACCGAGCGCGAGGCCGAGCCCCGCGTCAAGGAGAGCCGCTCCCCAGCCAAGGAGGAGGGCGCCAAGCTGGCCGTGCGCCCGCCATCTCCTCTCAGCAAGGCGGCCCTGGGGGACAGTCTGCGCCTGGCTGGCCTCCTGGGGAAGGCGCCCGAGGCGCCGGCCGAGCGGCCCCAGAGCGACGTGAAGGTCAAGGAGGAGCGCGGGGAGGACGGCGACGCGCCCCCGCAGCTCGGCCCGGGCCCCGCGAGCCGCGAGCGCCTGGCCTTCGCGTGGGAGCCGCTGCGCGACGCCTACCGCGGCCTGGAGCCGCCCCGCCGCGGCCCTCCGGGCCCCGGCCCCGCCGCCCTCTTCGAGCCCCCCGAGCGCCCCTACCGCGACCGCGAGCCGCACGACTACAGCCCCGAGCGCCTGCGGGAGGCGCGCCGCGAAGAGCTGGAGCGCGCGCGGGCCCCGCACCTGCCCGCCGGCCCCGCTCTGGACGGCGCGGCGCTTCTGCCCGCGCTGGGCGCCCTGCACTACCCGCGCCTCGCCCCCGCCGCCGCGCTGCACAACGGGCTCCTGGCGCGGCCCCCGCCCGCCGCCGCCGCCGCCCTCGGCGCGCCGCCCCCGCTGGTGGCCGCGGGCGGGCCCCCTACGCCCCCCGGGCCGCCGCGGAGCAGGACTACGCCGCTCGGGGCCCGCGCGCCCGGGGAGGCCCGCGACTACTCCCCGTCCCGCAACCCCCAGGAGGTGGAGGCGCGGTAGTCCCCGCGGGGCCGCGCCCGCCGCGTGTACAGAGGCCCTTCCACGAAAGCACTGCTGTCAACTTTTTAACTGTACGTTGTTTCTAGAACCTAAGCACAGTTCCATCGGCCCTGGGGCGACACCCGCTCCTCCGCCTGCAGCCTGCGGAGCCGGGGACTTCAGACACGGTTTTGCCCGGAGTGATCTTTTGCTTTCCAAGCTTGACGTTAGGCAATTGGAGAAAAACTTCAAGTTTGTACCTTTTTTCCCACAGGTGATAGCGTTTTTAACAGATTTGTATTTTTTTCAATTTTGTGCTCTTTAGACATTTAAAAGAAACAAGACTTTTGCTTTTTTATTTTTAGTTTGGATTTGCAATTTAATGGCCTCAGATCCCTCTCCAGAGCCCCAGGGGTTTTTTTGGTCTTATTTATGGAGAAAAAAAAAAAAAAAACGGTCATTTTGTCCAACGCACTGTGAGACCCCCACTCAGGCCCGGCCCTGGCCCTCCCTTGGTACTTGGAACAGAAGTTACAGATATATATTAAGATAATTAATAATGTACAAAACTTTTTTTGCCTTATTATGCAGAAGTGTAAAAGGGTTTCCTTTTTGGTTTGTTTTTTTAAAAAAAGCAAATGAAACCATGTACATAGTCTGTTAATATAAATATATGATGTTATTAAATTCTTAACCTAGGTAGACTTTATAAAAATCGTTTCTAGAAATTCCTCTGGTTATTTGTTTAACATGGTCACAAAAAAACTCACTGGCTATCAGTTGGAAACGCCCGCAGATGGTTAACTGCAGCGGCATCCTTCAACTATGCAAGCGCTCGGGGCGGCCTGGGCCTGGGAGACCACGGAGAGCTGCCGGGAGTGTCTGCCCCGGTGCTCTCTGTGCCGTGTTCACAGAGTCACCCAGACAGGACTGGGGAGGTGAGGGGTCCAAAGGCTGGTCACATGGGAAGAAGTAACTGTCCCTTCTACGGAGCCACCGGCAGACACAGTCTCACGTTCTCCCATCGGCCAAGGCCTTGGCGTCTTTTCCTTTGGGTTCTGGTTTGCTTTCGTGACCCCCTGAATGTCCCTGTGCCCTGTCATCAGTGTTCCTTGTTTCCTGACATCTGTACCTGTGTCATCAACATTTGAACCTCAGTTCAGCCATCTCTAGCCGTTGGCTTTGTTTGGTTCTGTATTTTCAACCCCACCTTTCCACTGTAGGCTCCGGTTATTTTAAACATCCTCACATCAACCAATGAAGATAAATACAGCCTTGATTTTGGATGAAAAGGTGGTCGTGTGTTT
Organism: Catagonus wagneri; assembly: GCA_004024745.2. NCBI lineage: Eukaryota > Metazoa > Chordata > Mammalia > Artiodactyla > Tayassuidae > Catagonus > Catagonus wagneri. Next base: position 28,922,632 of record PVHT021183555.1, read on the forward strand.
TGTGGGGCTTTGTGGCAGGTGGAGGTCAAGCACTCACCCTGGGTTCCTTCCCTGGTCCCTGGCTCCCACCCACTGGGGCGCCCAGCCTGGCTCCCTCTGGCCGTGGCCTGGCACCTCCATCTTGCCCTCCGCTCTGCCCTTGTCCTGTGGTCCCCATGCTGTCACCTGTGAAGTGTTCTACACGGAACCGGTTCTGAGTCTGTCTTCTCTGCGCTGCGTGTCGGACACACACCCTGTGGGGGCTGGCCTTGTTCCCAAAGCCCTAGCAGCGCAGGTGACCCATTGTTGGAGAGGTGAGTGCTCAGAAAGTGGGAGGGAAACGGGACAGAACGGGCCACCCCCACCCTCTGGAGGAGAAAGGTGCGGTGGCCACCACAGCTGCTTGCACTTAGCGCTGCGCCTTTACCCGTCCCCTGGCCGTGGTTTGGAAATGGGGCCCTGGCATTGCATCCCCACTGGATTGGCCTCCTCCATTGAGCAGCCAGGCCCAGAAATGCCCCATGCCTAAGCAGGGCCATGAGCCCATGACTGTCCCCATGGAGGGATAGGAGTGCCCTTCATCCCCAGAGAGAAGCTCCTTGTCATTGTCAGGGCCTGGACCACCAACCAGGGGGCTTCTCCATGGGGGGCGGGGGGGGTTCCTGGGGGGGGCCAGCCCCACCCAGCTGCTGGGTCCCTGCAGAGCAGGCCAGGAGAAGCAGAGGCCCAGCCAGCCCACCACCCAGGGCTCTGAGACCCCGCAGGTTGGTATAGTTGGAGGGTGGGTGCAATTCGGGATCTGCCCTTGATCAAGATCACTTGGGAGTCCAGGGACCTCTCCTGAAAGAGTAAAATACTTGAGTTAAAAGTCAGACAAGGAGTTCCTTCTAATTTCCTTCTTAGGAGTTCCCTAAGTTTGTGGCTCAGTGGGTTAAGAATCTGACTAGTATCCCTAAGGATGCAGGTTTTTTGTTTGTCTTTTTGCCTTTTCTAGGGCTGCACCTGCAGCATACGGAGGTTCCCAGGCTAGGGGTCTAATCGGAGCTATAGCAACCGGCCTACACCACAGCCACAGCAACGCAGGATCCGAGCCGCGTCTGCAACCTACACCACAGCTCACGGCAACGCCGGATCCTTAACCCATTGAGCAAGGTCAGGGATCGCACCTGCAACCTCATGGATACTACTCAGATGCGTTAACCGCTGTTCTATGACGGGAACTCCCAAAGAAGCAATTTTAAAACATCCTGGCCAGGAGTTCCTGTCATGGCGCAGCAGAAACAAATGTGAGAAGTAACCATGAGGTCGTGGGTTCAGTCCCTGGCCTTGCACGGTGGTTTGAGGATCCAGCATTGCTGTGGCTGTGGTGTAGGCCAGCAGCTGCAGCTCGGATTAAACCCCTGGCCCGGGAACTCCAATATGCCACAGGTGCAGCCCTAAAAAGACAAAAAAAAAAAAAGCAGCAGCGCCTCCTTGCCTGCCCGCTTGCCTCTCTCAACAAGTATCTTAATAAATCTATTTCTTGCCCATTAAAAAAAAAGATAATAGGGAGTTCCTGTCGTGGCTCAATGCTTAACGAATCTGACTAGGAACCATGAGGTTGCGGGTTCCATCCCTGGCCTTGTTCAGGGGTTAAGGATCCGGCGTTGCCGTGAGCTGTGGTGAAGGTTGCAGACGCGGCTCGGATCCCGCGTTGCTGTCACTGTGGCGAAGGCCGGCAGCTGCAGCTCCTGTTAGACCCCTAGGCTGGGAACCTCCATATGCCACGGGTGTGGCCCTAAAAAGACTAAATAAAGTTGAAAACTGGCAACGCTATTATTCATAATTGCAATTTTGTCTGGAACAGCTTGGGCCTGTGAATCTTTTCAAATATACATCTTATGAAATATAAATATAGATCAGATATCTCCAATGAAAACCATGCATGTAAGTTGAGAGGGGTTGTAAAGTATAAAAAAAGCACTGGATTTCAGAGATTTATTGCAAAAGAGAATGTGAAATACCTCAATAGATTTGTTGAAATGATACTATTTTGGATATACTGGGTTAAATAAAATGTTACTAAAATTAATTTCACCTGTTTCTTTTTACCTTTCTTTTTTCCTATCTTTTTTAGGGCCGCATCTGCAGCATATGGAGGTTCCCAGACTAGGGGTTGAATCAGGGCTGTAGCCGCCGGCCTACACCACAGCCACATCAGATCCGAGTGGTGTCTGTGACCTGCACCTCAGCTCAGGGCAACGCCAGATCCTTAAGCCACTGAGCGAGGCCAGGGTTCGAACCCTCATCCTCATGGATACTAGTCGAGTTCATTACCACTGAGCCACAATGGAACCTCTCTTTCTACTTTTTAAGTGGAACTAGTAGAAAATTTTAAATGAACCAGCAAAGGCACTCCCAGGTATCTGCCCAGAACTGGAAACACGTCCACACAGAAACGTGTACACGAATGTTCAACAAGGTGGAAACAGCCTAAACTCCATCACAGGTGATCAGATAAACCTGGTGTGGTCCAGCCACAGCGCTCATGAAAAGGAAGCCGCGCTGACACAGGTGAAAACACAGGTGAGGCTTTCATTTCTTTTTTTTTTTTTTTTTTCCCAGCCGCCACCACAGCATATGGAGCTCCCAGGCCAGGGACTGAATCTAAGCCACAGCTGCGATCTACAGCACAGCTGCAGCAACACTGGATCCTTAACTCACTGTGCCACAGCGGGAACTCCTACAGATGAATCTTGAAAACAGGATGGGAAGCCACAGAAGCAGACAAAAGATGACATCATTACATGATCCCACTTGTATGAAACACGCAGAACCTGCAACACCAGAGCCACAGAAGATGAGTGGTTGCCAGGGGCTGAGGGATGTGGGGAGGGATGGGGTGATGGTTAAGGGGCCTGGGGTTTCTTTTGGGGGTGATGAAAATTGATCGTAGAGGTGGTTGTATAGACCTGTGAATACACTAAAAGCCACTGAATGGGTGAATTGTGTGGCATCAGAATTCTCTCTCAATAAAGTTGTTTCTAAAAATATAGAAGAAGTAGTTCCCCTTGTGCCTAAAAGGTAACAACCCAACTAGTATCCATGAGGACTCGGGTTCGATCCCTGGCTTTGCTCAGTGGGTTAAGTATCCAGCGTTGTTGTGAACTGTGGTGCAGGTCAAAGATGCGGCTCGGATCCGGCGTTGCTGTGGCTGTGGTGTAGGCCGGCAGCTGCAGCTCCGATTGGACCCCTCGCCTGGGAAACTCCGTATGCTGCAGGTACAGCCCTAAAAGGACAAAAAATAAAACCATAAATAATAATTAAAAATAAAAATATAGAAGGTGTTCCCACTGTGGCACAAGGGGATTGGTGGTGTCTCTGCTGCACCCGTACGCAGGTTCATCCCTGGCCCCGTACAGGGGCTTAAAAGATCCACTGTTGCTGCAGCTTCCGTGTCAGTCATGACTGCGGCTTGGCTCTGACCTCTGGCCTGGAAACTCCATGTGCTGCGGGGCGGCCACAAAAGAAAATAATAATAAAAGCATAGAAATGACTGTAGGATGGTTTCTGACCCCAGAGCAGAAGAAACTAGTGGTGGAGAGCCCTGGGTGGGTGGGGAGAATAGCCACAGGAAGCGGGAGACTTCAGGGGGCTCCGGGCTGTGGCCGGCACAGGGGGGAGAAATTACCCACCCCGCCCACCGACCTGGGGGGAAGGGAGTAGCCGCCTGTGTGCCCCTGCGGCCCCGCCAGCCCTGCCAAGGCCGCTGTCTCAGGCACCCATCCCCCTCCCATGTGGAGTTGGGGGCCCGAGCCAGGCTCCCCCGGAGGGAGGGGGCGGGGTCTCCCAGCCCCCCTTCCCTTGAGAGCGCCCGGGACCAGAGCCTCAGGGTGACCTCTCCAGGGTTCTGAATCCCGCCCAGCGAGAGAATGAGCCCCTGCCAGGTCCTGTGCAATCTGTCCCCTGAAGTTCCTCAAATTCAAGCTCTCATCCCTCATTAACCCGCAGGAGACCGGCAGCTGATGGGAAAATTGCTGTTTTCCTGCTTAAAAGGGAAAATGCCAGGGTCTGTGGACGAGGCGCTCCCTACCCACTACTGGTCCCCGTCCCACCAAAGGGGCCGCTACCAGAAGGCTGTGATCTGCTGTTGTCACACAGCGCCACCTGGTGGCCATCTGGGGCTGTGTTTCAGGAGCTGCACACTCATCCTTTTTTTTTTTTTCCCTTTGCTTTTTTTGTTACTGTTCTTGTTCTTTTAGGGCCGCACCCATGGCATATGAAGATTCCCAGGCTAGGGGTCTAATCGGAGCTACGCCACAGCCACAGCAACGCCAGATCCAAGCTGCATCTGCAACCTACACCACAGCTCACGGCAACGCTGGATCCTTAACCCAATGAGCGAGACTAGGGATCAAACCCGCAAACTCATGGTTCCTTGTCGGATTCGTTAACCACTGCGCCACGACGGGAACTCCTCCTTTGCTTTATTTTAGGGCCGCACTTGGGGCACATGGCAGTTCCCAGGCTAGGGGTCGAATCTGAGCTGCAGCTGTCGGGCTACACTACAGCCACAGCGACGTGGGATCCTTAACCCACTGATCGGGGCCAGGGATCAAACCTGTGTTCTTGTGGATACTAGACGGGTTTGTTTCCACTGTGCTACAACGGGAACTTCATGTACCTTCATCCTTGAAGTTTTCCTCACGCCCACCAGTGCCTGGCACATTTGGGGCTCTGTGGGGGCATCAAAGAACCAAACAGGCAAAACGCCGCCACGGTGGGCCCACAGTCCCAGAAGGGACAGTTTACAGTGAAACAGGTAAAGTGTCTGGTGCATCGCAAGGCCCTGATGGCTGAGGAGACAAGGAAGGGGGTTTCTAGGGTGTCAGGGTGGTCCCTGCTGAGAACGTGGTATCTGAATACAGACTTGGGGTGGGGGCACTAGGGTGCTCCAGCCGGGGGGTGTGGTTGGCATCCTGGCCGAGGCCCTGCTGCAGGAGACCAGCCCCAGGAGGATGAGGAGGTGGGCAGGACGGTGGGGACCTAGGAGGGGACATGAGGTCGGGGACACGACTGGCAGAGAGGAGGACCCCGAGGCCACGGCAAAGGTCTGGCCTCTACTCCCAGTGTCTCCAGAATATTTTAAGTTAAGGAGAGTAAGCCTTCTGGTTTTGCCTTATTTGTTTGTTTGTTTGTTTTTTCAGGGCTGCACCAGCAGCATATGGAGGTTCCCAGGCTAGGGGTCGAATCCACGACGCCACCCACAGCCACAGCAACATAGGATCCGAGCCGCGTCTGTGACCTGCACCACAGCTCATGGCAACACCGGATCCTTAACCCACTGAGCGAGGCCGGGGATCGAACCCGCAACCTCATGGATACTAGTTAGGTTACCCCTGAGCCACAGTGGGAACCCCATAAGTTTTCTTTTTTTTTGTATTTATTTTTTTTTTGCCTTTTGTCATTTTAGGGCCGCACCTGCGGCATGTGGAGGTTCCCAGGCTAGGGGTCTAATCGGAGCTGTAGCCACTGGCCTATGCCGCAGCCACAGCAACGCAGGATCCGAGCCGCGTCTGTGACCTACACCACAGCTCACCGCAACGCCGGATCTTTAACCCACTGAGCAAGGCCAGGGATCGAACCCGCAACCTCATGGTTCCTAGTCGGATTCGTTAACCACTGCGCCACAACGGGAACTCCGAACCCCATAAGTTTTCAATGCGACTTGGGTAAATGGGAGCAGAGTTTCTCAGTCACAGGGTAAGTGGGTGCAGGAAGAGGGGAGA
>PVHT021183555.1:28939150-28959388 GCA_004024745.2 Catagonus wagneri
ACATGGAAACAACCCAAATGTCCATCGACAGATGATTGGATTAGGAAGATGTGGTACATATACACAATGGAATACTACTCAGCCATAAAAAAGAATAAAATAATGTCATTTGCAGCAACATGGATGGAATTAGAGACCCTCATACTGAGTGAAGTAAGTCAGAAGGAGAAAGACAGATACCATATGATATCACTAATAAATGGAATCTAACATACTGCACAAATGAATCTTTATGCAGAAAAGAAAATCAAGGACTTGGAGAACAGACTTGTGGTTGCCAAAAGGGTGGGGGAGGGAATGGGATGGTAGGGGGGTCTGGGGTTAATAGCTGTAGATTGTTGCCTCTGGGCTGGAAAAGCAAGGAAGATACCACTGTATAGCACTGGGAACTATGTCTTACCACATGTGATGTGTAACCCTGTCACCACGCTGTACAGCTGGGTATAATGTTAAAAAAAAACCTTTATGACACTCAGTCCTCCTGAAACTTATTTTTTAACCTATTTAAACTGAAGCAGGAGTTCCCGTCGTGGCTCAGTGGTTAGCAAATCCGACTAAGAATCATGAGGTTGCGGGTTCGACCCCTGGCCTTGCTCAGTGGGTTAAAGATCCAGCGTTGCCGTGAGCTGTGGTGTAGGTTGCAGACGCGGCTCGGATCCCGTGTTGCTGTGGCTGTGGGGAAGGCCGGCAGCTACAGCTCTTGTTAGACCCCTAGCCTGGGAACCTCCATACGCCGCGAGTGCGGCTCTAGATAAAAAAAGCAAAAAGACAAAAAAAAAAAAACCTGAAGCATAGTTGATTTACAATGTTAGGTTACTTTCAGATGTACAGCAAGGTAATTCATTTATATATATATTTATATATACTTACTTATATATTTATATATAAGCTGTTCTTTTCCAGATTGTTTTGCATTATAGATTATTACAAGATATAGAATATAGTTCCTGCACTAGACAGTAGGCCCTTGTTGTCTATTTGTACATAGTAAAGTGTATCTGCTAATCCTAAACTTCCCAATTTATCTTCCTCTTCACCTTGCTATTTCCTTTGGTAACCCCAAGTCTGTTTTCTCTGTCTGTGAGTCTGTTGCTCTTTTGTACATAAGTTTATTTGTACCATTTTTTATTTCATTTCATTTATTTTATTTTAATTTTTTTGTCTTTTTAGGGCCACACCCAGAGCATATGGAGGTTCCCAGGCTAGGGGTCAATAGCAGCTGCAGCCGCCAGCCTACGCCACAGCCACAGCAACACCAGATCCGAGCCGTGTCTGTGACCTACACCACAACTCATGGCAATGCTGTATCCTTAACCCACTGAGCGAGGCCAGTAATCAGACTTGTGCCCTTATGGATACTAGTCAGATTCGTTTTCACTGAGCCACAGTGGGAACCCCTATTTGTATCATTTTTTAATGCCACATACAAGTAATATATGATATTCATCTTTGTCTGACTTACTTTACTTAGAATGATAACCTCTAGCTCCATCCATGTTGCTGCAAATGGCATTATTTTGTTTTTTATGGCTAAGTAATATTCCATTGTGCATACGTACTACATCTTAATCCATTCATTTGTCGATGGACATTTAGGTTATTTCCATGTCTTGGCTATTGTGAATTATGCTGCAACGAACACAGGGGTGCATGTATCTCCCTTTTTTTTTTTTTTTTTTGTCTTTTTGCCTTATCTAGGGCCGCACCTGCAGCATATGGAGGTTCCCAGGCTAGGGGTCTAATAGGAGCTGTATCTGCTGGCCTACACCACAGCCCCAGCAATGCGGGATCCAAGCTGCGTCTGCAACCTGCACCACAGCTCACGGCAATGCCAGGATCCTTAACCCACTGAGCAAGGCCAGGGATCGAACCCACAACCTCATGGTTCTTAGTCGGATTCGTTAACCACTGAGCCACGACGGGAATTCCCTGTATCTTCTCATATTAGTGTTTTCTCTGGATATGTGCCCAGGACTGGGATTGCTGGGCATGTGGAAACTCTATTTTTAGTTTTTGTTTTCTTCTTTCTTGGCCACGCAGCAGCATATGGAGTTCCTGGGCAAGGGATCAAATCCAAACTGTAGCTGCAACCTATGCTGAAGCTCTGGCAAGGCCAGATGTTTTAATTCACTGTGCTGGGCAGGTGCAGGGGATCGAACCTGTTTCCTGGCACTGCAGAGATGCCACTGATCCTATTTTGCCACTGTAGGAACTCCTCCCTTTTTTTTTTTTTTTTTTGTCTCTTTAGGGCCACACCGTTGGCACATGGAAGTTCCCAGGCTAAGGGTCAAATCAGAGGTCTAGCTGCCCGCCTACACCACAGCCACAGCAACTCAGGATCTGAGCCGCGTCTGGGACCTACACCACAGCTCACGGCAACGCTGGATCCTTAACCCACTGAGTGGGGCCAGGGATCGAACGCAAGTCCTCATGGATTCTAGTCGAATTCATTACCACTGAGCCACAACGGGAACTCCAAGCCAGCTCCTCTATTTTCAGTTTTTAAGGAACTTCCATACTGTTCTCCACAGTTGGTGCACCAATTTACATTCCCACCAACAGTGTAGGAGGGTTCCCTTTTCTCCACACCCTCTCCAGCATTTGTTTTTTGTAGACATTTTAATGATGGCCATTCTGACCAGTGTGAGGTGGTTCTTCATGGTACTTTTGATTTGCATTTCTCTAATAATTAGTGATATTGAGCATCTTTTCATGTGCCTGTTGGCCATCTGTATATCTTCTTTGGAGAAATCTTGTGCCCATTTTTTGATTGGGTTCTTTGTTTTTTTTTGGTATTGAGTTGTATGAGCTATTTGGTATATTTTGGAATTTGATCCCTTGTCAGTTGCCTCATTTGCAAATATTTTCCCCCGTTCCATAGGTTGTTTTTCGTTTTGCTTAGAGTTTCCTTTGCTGTGCAAAAGCTTTTAAGTTTAAATAGGTCCCATATGTTTATTTATTTTTATTTTAATTACTCTAGGAGATAGATCCAAACAAACATTGCTACAAATTACGTCAAAGAGCATTCTGCCTGTGTTTTCCTCTAGAAGTTTTATAGTATCCAGGCTTACATTTAGGTCTTTAATCCGTTTTGAGTTTATTTTTGCATATAGTGTCAGAAAATGTGTAATTTCATTATTTTAACTGTTGTTGTCCAGTTTTCCCAGTACCGCTTATTGAAGAGACTGTCTTTTCTCTGTTGTATATTTTTGCCTCCTTTGTCGTAGATTAATTGACCATAGACACATCAGTTTATTTCTGGGCTTTCTATTCTATGCCATTGATTTGTATGTCTCTTTTGTGCCAGTTTCATACTGTTTTGATGAGTGTAGCTTTGTAACATAGTCTGAAGTCAGGGAGCCTGATTCTTCAAGCTCTGTTCTTCTTTCTCAAAATTGCTTTGGCTATTGAGGGTCTTTTGCATTTCCGTGCAAAGGAAAAGTTGTTTTTTTTTTTTCGCTGTGGCATGCAGCAGCTTGATGTGGGATCTCAGTTCCCAGACCAGGGATTTAAACTGGGCTGCAGCAGTGAAAGTACCAAGTCCTAACCACAGGCAAGCAGGGTACTTCTCCCCACACACAAATTTTAAAATTCTTTGTTCTAGTTCTGTGAAAAATGCCATTGGTAATTTGACAGATTGTATTGAATCTGTAGATTGCTTTGGGTAGTATGGTCATTTTAACTATATTTATTCTTCCAACCCAAGGACATGATACATCTTTCCATCTATTTGTGTCATCTTCAGTTTCCTTCATTGGTATCTTTTTTTTTTTTTTTTTTTGGTCTTTAGGGCTCTACCCATGGCATATGGAGGTTCCCAGGCTAGGGGGCTGAATCAGAGCTACAGCTGCCGGCCTACACCACAGCCACAGCAATGCAAGATCCAAGCTGTGTCTGTGACCTACACCACAGCTCACTGCAATGCTGGATCATTAACCCACTGAGCAAGGCCAGGGATCAAACCCACATCCTCATGGATGCTAGTTGGGTTCGTTAATTGCTGAGCCATGATGGGAACACAAGTCACCGGTATCTTACAGTTTTCTGAATATAGGTCTTTTGCTTCCTTAGCTAGATTTATTCCTAGATATTTCATTCTTTGTGATGTGATGGTAAATGTGATTGTTTCCTTCCTTAATTTCTCTTTCTGATATTTTGATGTTTGTGTATAGAAATGCAACAGATTTCTGCATGTTAAGTTTGTGTCTGGCAACTTTACGAATTCATTGATGAGTTCTAGTAGTTTTCTGGTATTGTCTTTAGGACTTTCTATGTCATCTTCAAAGTGACAGTTTTACTTTTCCAGTTTGGATTCCTTTTTTTTCTTTCTCTTCTCTGATTGCTGTGGCTAGGATTTCCAAAACTATGTTGAATAAAAATGGGGAGAATGGGCACTCTATTTTTTTTTTTGGTCTTTTGTCATTCTAGGGCCACACCCATGGAATGTGGAGGTTCCCAGGCTAGAGGTCTAATCAGAGCTACAGCCACTGACTTACACCACGGCCACAGCAACGCAGGATCCAAGCCGCATCTGCAAAGTACACCACAGCTCACAGCAATGCCGGATCATTAACCCACTGAGCAAGGCCAGGGATCGAACCCACAACCTCATGGTTCCTAGTTGGATTCGTTTCCACTGTGCCACGATGGGAACTCCCAAGAAAAAAAATTTTTTTAAATAAAAGCTGGTTCTAGAGTTTTGTGGCACAGCGGAAACTAATCCAACTAGTATCCCATGAGGATGCGAGTTCAATCGTTGGCCTTGCTCAGTGGGTTAAGGATCTGGTGTTGCTGTAAGCTGCAGTGTAGGTCACAGATGTGGCTTCTACAACACGTTGCTGTGGCTGTGTCATAGGCTGCAGCTGTAGCTCTGATCTGACCCCTAGCCTGGGAATTTCCATAGCCCGCAGCCCTAAAAATAAATAAAAATAAAAAAATAAAAGCTGGTTCTTTGAAAAGATAAACGAAATTAATAAAACTTTAGCCAGACTCATAAAGAAAAAAAAGGAAGAGGGTCCAAATCAATAAAATTAGAAACAAAAAAGGATAAGTTACAACTTACAACACAGGGAAATACAAGAATCATAAGAGACTACTACAAGCAACTATATGACAATAAAACGAGTAACAGTAAATGGACAAATTCTTAGAAAGGTACGATCTTCTAAGAGTGAACCAGGAATCAATAGAAGATATGAACAGACCAATCACAAGTACTGAAATTGAACCAGCAATTTAAAAACCCCTAACAAACAAACGTCCAGGACCAGATGACTTCATAGGTGACTCCACCAAGCAAAGAGTTAACACCTATCCTCTGAAACTATTCCAAAAAATTGCAGAGGAAGAAACACTTTGGAATTCACTCCATGAGGCCACCATTACCCTGACATCAAAACCAGACAGAGATACCGAAAAAAAAAAAAAAAAATACAGGCCAGTATCACTGATGAACATAGATACCAAAAATCCTCAACAAAATACAAGCAAGCCAACCCAGCCGCCTGTACTCCGAAACCTTGGGGCATGTGGGCAAGAATCGAGAGTAATACTGAAGAGGAACCTGACAATGGCTCAGCGGGTTAGGAACCTGACCTGGTGTCCATGAGGATGCGGGTTCAATCCCTGGCCTCGCTCAGTGGGTTAAGGTCCAAGAGTTGCCACAGATATGGCCTGAGTGGTCTTCTTGGCTCCCGGGATGAATTCCAGGAAAACAGTGGCATCTTGAGGATACATATGATTCCCGCTTCTTCGCTGTGGAAAGAAATCACCGAGATGATGTAGTTTGAAGAATAACATTTTCTGGGACTGCAAGCACACGTTGCAGACTGTTGACTTGTCCTTACCTGAAGCTCACGAGGCCCTCGCGCCCTGCTGCCCTCACTGCCTTCGCCTTAGAAACATCCCAAGGTGCCACCTGCCAGAGTCAGCCTCCACTAGCCCCAACCTCGTGGTTCAACGACCTTACCAAGCTCTTCTGCCTGGCACACCACCGCAGGGGGCATAATCTATCTAAATGTGTTTAGGCGTTTCAGTTATAGTGCAGTGGGTTAAGGATCCAGCATTGCTGCAGCAGTGGTGTAGGTCACACCTGTGGCCCGGATTCGATCCCTGGTCCAGGAACTTCCATATGCTATGGGTGAGGCCTCAGTAAATAAATAAATAAATAAATAAATAAATAAATAATAAGTAAATAAGTATGTATGCAAACTATAGATTTTAACCAAAACCTTAGCTATGGCCACAAACTGTGGTTGAGGCAACACTTGTTTTCTCTCCCAGCCTAGAGTTTGCATTAGGACTTTTCACTTATCAATTTGAGGCTCAAGATGCCTTATCTAAACCTCCCAATAAGGATTTGGGTCTCGGGGAGTTCCCTTAGTGGCTCAGTGGTTAACGAATCCGACTAAGAACCATGAGGTTGCGGGTTCGATCCCTGGCTTTTCTCAGTGCGTTAAGGATCCGGCATTGCCGTGAGCTGTGGTGAAGGTTGCAGACGCGACTTGGGTGGCGAAGGCCGGCAGCTACAGCTCCTGTTAGACCCCTAGCCTGGGAACCTCCATATGCCGCGAGTGCGGCTCTAGATAAAGGCAAAAAGACAAAAAAAAAAAAAAAGGATTTGGGTCTCGGGAAAACCGCTCTGTAAAGCCGCCCTCTTTGCGGCATCCTTCAGCTTCTCCTGCTGTCTGAGGCAACATCATAACAACAAAAAAACTCATCTCCCACAGTGAAAGAAATCACTAAATAAAAACACTACATGGATTCAGAAGACAAAATCCCTGCCTTAGCTGACCAGGCAGGGCTCTGCCCACGGGGAGTGGGTTACCTCCAGGGTGGGGAAATCTTCAAAAAATCTTTAACTCTGGAACATGAATATTTTGCCTGAACTTTGTGGGCATGCACCTTTTTATTTTCATTCTTTTATTTTTTGCTTTTTAGGGCCGCACCTACAGCATATGGAAGTTGCCAGGCTAGGAGTTGAACTGGAGCTACAGCTGCTGGCCTACACCACAGCCATAGCTACACAGGATCCAAGCCTCGTCTTTGACCTACACCACACTTCACAGCAATGCTGGATCCCCAATCCACTGAGCGAGGCTAGGGATCAAACTCGCATCCTCATGGATACTGGTCGGATTTGTTTCCTCTGTGCCACAACAGGAACCCCTGGTGTGTACCTTTTTAAAAGTCATCTTGGGAGTTCCCTGGTGGCTCAGCAGGTTAAGGATCCAGTCCTGTCACTGCTCTGGTGTGGGCTCCATTCCTGGCTGGGGAATTCCCTTATGCCTTGGACATGGCCAGAAAAAAAAAATTATTTTCGTGATGGAAGATAATATGAGAAAAAGAATATATATGTATGATGGGGTCACTTTATTGTACAGCAGAAACTGACAGAATATTGTAAATCAACTATACTTTAATAAAAAAAAAATCAGAGTTCCTGCCCTGGCTCAGTGGTAACGAATCCGACTAGTATCCACGTTCCCAGGCTGGGGGTAAAACAGGAGCAGCAGCGTGAGATCCAAGCCTCATCTGTGGCCTACACGACAACTCACAGCAATGCTGGATCCTCAACCCAGTGAGCAAGGCCAGGGACTAAACCTGCATCTTCAGGGATACTAGTTAGGTTCTTAACCCGCTGAGCCACACACAACAGGACCCCCCAGATGTGCTTGTTCTACATATCTCATATAACTGAACTCATACAACAGGTAGCCGTTAGGGACTTGCTTCTTTCAGTAAGCCAGATGTATCCAAGGTCCACCCACATTGTCATGTATAATGTACTTCATTCCTTTTCATTGCAGAATCATTGCATCACATGGATATACCACATTCGGTTTATTTATTCATCAGTTGTAGACATTTGGACTTTTCCATTTTTTTTTTAGGGCCACACCCAAGACATATATATGACTTGGTCACTTTGCTATACACCAGAAATTGATGGAACACTGTAAATCAACTGTAACAAAAATTTTAAAACAAACAAAAACAACAATGACAAAAAAATCAGTTGTGGGCAAGTTTCAGTTGTGGCTCAGTGGATTGCAAACCCAAGTAGTATCCTTGAGGATGTGAGTTCAGTCCCTGGCCTCACTGAGAGGGTTAAGGATACAGTGTTGCTGCAGCTGTGCCATAGGTCACAACTGAGGTTTGAATCTGATCCCTGGCCTGGGAAATCCATATGCCATGGGGCAGCCAAAAAAGAAAAAAAGGAAAAAAGATCATTATCAATAAAGTAAAAAGATGGAGTTCCCGTTGTGGCTCAGCAGTAACAAATCTGACTAGTATCCATGAGGACAAGGGTTTGATCCCTGGCCTTGCTCAGTGGTTAAGGATCTCGTGTTGTCACAGCTATAGTGTAAGTCACAGATGTGGCTCAGCTCCCATGTTGCTATGGCTGTGGCATAGGCCAGCTGTAGTTCTGATTCGACCCCTAGCCTGGGAACTTAAATATGTTGTGGGTGTGGCCCTAAAAAGCAATCAATCAATAAATCAATCAATAAAGTAAAAAGTCAAACTACAATGGGAGAAAATGTTTGATATCATGTTTCTGATGAGTTAAGGATCCGGACTATATAGAGAATTGAACAACTGAACAAAAATAAGCCAATTTAAAAAATAAGCAAAGGACTTGGAGTTCCCATCGTGGCTCAGTGGTTAACAAATTGGACTAGGAACCATGAGGTTGCAGGTTCGATCCCTGGCCTTGCTCAGTGGGTTAAGGATCCGGCGTTGCCATGAGCTGTGGTGTAGGTCACAGATGTGGCTTTGATCCCGCCTTGCTGTGGCTGTGGTGTAGGCCGGCGGCTACAGCTCCTGTTAGACCCCTAGCCTGGGAACCTCCATATGCTGCGAGTGAGGCCCTAGAAAAGATAAAAAGACAAAAAATAAATAAATAAATAAATAATAAGCAAAGAACATGAATAGACATTAATCCACATAAATTATATAATTCCACCCACAAGGATGGCAATAACCAAGTGAGCAGAAAACAAGTTTTGACAAGCATATGTAGAAATTGGAATACTTATGCATTGTTGACTGGAATGCAAAATGGTTCATCTGCTTGGCAAGCATTTTGGTGGTCCCTCAAAAAGTTAAACACAGAATGACCTAGAAATTCTGCTCCTAGGTATATACACCAAATATTTGAAAATAAGTGTTCAAATACTTGTACATGAATGTTCATAGCACCACTAGTCACTATACGCAGGATGTAAAAACTCAAATGTCTGTCAGCAGATGACTATATAAATTGCGGAATATCCATACATTGGAATATTATTCTGCCATAAAAAGGAATGGAGGGAGTTCCTCTGTGGCTCAGTGGATTAAGGATCCAGCATTGTTGCTACTGCAGCTTAGGTTGCTGCTGTTGCTGGGGTTTGATCCCTGGCCAGGGAACTTCCACATGCCTATGATGGGGACAAAGAAAAAAAAAATTGACCTTGAAAACACTATGCTAAGTGAAAGAAGTCAGACACAAAAAGGTCAATACTCCATCATTCTATTATATGAAATATCCAAAACAGATAATAAATCCTTAGAGAAGTAGATTAGGAGTTGCCAGTGAAGTAGATTAGGAGTTGCCAGTATGTGTGTGGAGGAGGGGAAACAGGGAGTGACTTCTTGATGGGTAGGGGGTGTTACTTGGTGATGAGAAAAATATTTTGGAAGTATATAATGGGTGGTTGCACGACATTGTGAATGTACTAAATTTCACTGAATTGTTCAGCATACAATTGTTCGCTTAAAACGGTTAATTAAATGCTATGTGAATTTCACTTCAGAAAAAAGTGTAAAATTTTAATTATTTTGTGAAATATTATGATGTCTGGGATTTGCCCAAAATAATTAGATGGAGGTGAAAACATGAAAAATAAAAGCAAAACCAAAAACGTGGGTAAAAATCAAAACAAAACAAGAGAAAGTTGGAAATGGATAGAAGCCTACAGTTGCAATCTGTTAGCTTGGGTGGAAGAAGGAGCTAGAAGTGAACATCCATCTGTAAATAAAAGCAGGAGTGTCTGAGCAAAGAAGGGCATCCAGGTTTTTGTTTGTTTGTTTTGTTTTTTGTTTTGCTTTTGGGGGCTGCACCTGCAGCGTATGGAGGTTCCCAGCGTAGGGGTTGAATCAGAGCTACAGCTGCTGGTCTACACCACAGCCACACCAGATCAGAGCCGTGTCTTCAACTTACACCACAGCTCACAGCAATGCCGGATCCTTAACCCAGTGAGCAAGGCCAGGGATCAAACCTGCAACCTCATGGTTACTAGTGGGATTCATTTCCGCTGAGTCACAAGGGAACTCCCCAGGTTTGTTTGTTTCTGCTGTTGTTGTTTTGTTTCTTTTTAGGGCTGCACCAGGGCATATGAAAGTTCCCAAGCTAGGGTATAATCAGAGCTGCAGCTGCTGGCCTACACCTAACCACAGCAATGCCAGATCTGAGCTATATCTGGGACCTACACCACAGCTCAGGGCAAAGCAGGATCCCCAACCCACTGCACAAGGCCAGGGACTGAACCCACATCATCCTGAACAGTGGTCGGATTCGTTTCCGCTGAGCCACAGTGAGAACTCCAAGGGATCCGGGTTTTTGAACCTTCGAGGCCGGGTGCCTTTGCCCAGCTGCAAACTGTGGGCGCGAATCAAGGATTGAACCCTGGGAAATCATGTCCTTGCACACCTTAAACTTACACAACTTCACATGTCGGTTGCATCCCAATAAAATTGGGGAAATTATACATTTTTTTAAGGAATTGCTCTTGGGGTTTACTGTACGCTGCACATCAGACACGGGTGGGGACGGTGAGGATGCAGGCGGTGCCCGGTCGCGACTTCCTCCGGCGAATTAAGCGTCCTCCCCAGGGCCGCGCGGGCCTGGCCCGTCTCCAAACCGCCCTGGACCGACTAGGGTGGGTGAGCGCTGCCGGGACGCAGGCTCTGCCCGCCTGGGGACCCAATTGGTGACACCTGCCAGGTGCGCGCCGTGTCTCTGCCAGGCGCCCTCCTGCTTGGGGCCGACCTGGGTTTGGGCGGGACGGGGCGGGGCGCGCGAGGCCACGCCCCGGAGGCGGGCCCTCCGGCACCCCCTCCGCCGGCGCCCCCAGCCCTCGGGGCCCGAGCCACGTCCCAAGCCTCTTGAGCTTCGGGGCCATGGCGGCCGCCGAGCCCAAGCCCCCCGCGGGGGCGGCCGCGGCCCGGGACCTGGCCCGGGGCTGCTGGTCCGCGTTTTGGGACTACGAGACGCCCAAGGTGATCGTGGTGAAGAACCGGCGCCTAGGCATCGTATACCGCACCGTGCAGCTGCTCATTCTGCTCTACTTCGTGTGGTGGGTGCGCGCCGGGCCGGGAGCGGGGAGGCGGCGCCGGGGGGGAGCCCGAGGTCGGGGTCCAGGGCCGGGGAAGGGGTCGCCAGGACTTCCCAGGTTGGAGGATCCGCTCTGGGCTGGGGGAGAGAAGATCACCGGGCAAGAACGGGGCGCAGGAGGGTGGAGAACACTGGGGGTCCCCGGCTGGCCCCTTGGGCCCCGCAGACCCTACCTGGCTTCGGAGGAGAGGCAGTGACGAAGCCTCAATCCGGCCCCAGGGGAGCTGACTCGGCAGGGTAGGCGTCTTGGGCCTGCCTGGGTTCTCCTCGAGAGCCGACCCTGCCGTCTACACAGGTACGTGTTCATCGTGCAGAAGAGTTACCAGGACAGCGAGACCGGCCCGGAGAGCTCCGTCATCACCAAGGTCAAGGGTATCACCTTGTCAGAGCTAAAAGTGTGGGACGTGGAGGAGTACGTGAAACCCCCCGAGGTGCGCCAAGCGGGCCCCACGCGGCACCCCACACACTTTGAGGGTGGGACCTAGCCGTGGCGGAGCTGCCCCCTCGGGCCGACTGTCCCTTCTTTATGAGCCCAGGGGGGCAGCGTGTTCAGCATCATCACCAGGATCGAGGTCACCCCCTTCCAGACCCTCGGAACCTGCGCGGAGGTGAGGCCGCATCGAGGGCAGAGCTGGGGTGGGAGGGAGGGACACTGGTCAGCTGCACTGACCGAGGTGGCCTGGGGCGAAGGGTGTTGGGCTCCTGACCAAGCAGTCTCCTCCCTAGAGTATGAGGGTCAAAAATGCCTCCTGCCACTCGGATGAGGACTGCGTGGCTGGGCAGCTGGACATGCTAGGAAATGGTCAGTGTGCGCCAGCTGGGGGCGGGGCGGGGGGCGGCACCCCTCACCTCCTGAGCGCGAGTCTGCCCGCAGGCCTGCGGACTGGCCGCTGCGTACCTTATTACCACGGGCTGTCCAAGACCTGCGAGGTGTCTGGCTGGTGCCCAGTGGAAGACGGGGCCTCAGTCAGGTGTGCGCACCCGGTGACCCTCACCCATCTGGGACCGAACGCGATTCTGCTTTGCTCCTTTTCCCTCATCCACCAGAACGGGATGTGCTGGGAGAGGGGAGGACCGCGCAGCCAGGGAGGCTGGGGAGGAGGGGGGACTGAATACACCTAGTCTGTGTCTCTTCAGCCAATTTCTCGGCAAGATGGCCCCAAATTTCACCATCCTCATCAAGAACAGCATCCACTACCCCAAATTCCAGTTTTCCAAGTAAGTCTTTAGGGCATGGTGACAAGGGTGGGACTATGGTGGGAGTTGTCTCCTGGAATGTGTTGTTTGGGGGTGCGTGGCTGGCTTCTGCCCCCTCCCCATCTGATGTCACTGGGCCTTGTCCTTAGGGGCAACATCAAGAACCGGAAAGATGGCTACTTGAGACACTGCACATTCCACGAGGTCTCCGACCTCTACTGTCCCATTTTCAAGCTGGGCTACATCGTGGAGCAGGCAGGGGAAAACTTCACAGAACTGGCGCACACGGTGAGGGTGCAGCCAGGGAGAGTGGGCTGGACAGTTGCCTGGGTAGGTGCTGGCTCCCACTGGCACCCAACAGGTCTCATTACAGCCCAGTACCTCTGCATTCTTGGCCAGCCCTGGCCCTGCTTGGGCAGAGGAAAGAGAAACACGATCAGCTGACTCATCTGGGCATTGCATGGCTTCTGCTAAATTATTGACTCCTGGTCATGCCGTTGGCTGCTGGCACCCCTTCCTACCTGAGAAACAGGGCACTCAACAAACCCCTCTCCCCAGTTCTCCGCCCTGAATGCCCCATAGTATGTGCCCCATGTGCAGCCCAGCAGAACCCCAGGGCTTGAAGGTCCTCTCTGTGAACACATCCTGACCCTGTCTCTGTGCCCATCTCTGGGCAGGGAGGTGTCATTGGTGTCATTATCAACTGGGACTGTGACCTGGACCTGTCAGCATCAACGTGCAACCCCAAGTACTCCTTCCGGAGGCTTGACCCCAAGCACATCCCAGCCTCATCTGGCTACAACTTCAGGTAACTTCCGGCAGCCCTGGGACAGCTGGGTCCTCATCTGCCCTGTCTGTGGAGGTCCAGGAGCAAAAAGGGCACATACCCAAAGGCCCAAGAGTGCCTGTGGTCAGCAGAGTCTTGGAGCTGCGTGACTGGGCAACAGGTGTGCCCACTGTCATGCCCCTCAGGGTCAGGGAGCCAGGGCTCCCACACCTGGTTCATTCCACCCTAGGCCTGATGTGCTTCTGCATCATTCTGTCCTAGGTTTGCCAAGTATTATAGAATAAACGGCAGCACCACTCGCACACTCATCAAAGCCTACGGGATCCGCATTGATGTCATCGTGCATGGACAGGTAAATCAGCCCACCTGCCACCTGGGATCCAGGCTGGCCCATCTTCAATCTCCCCTACCATACTCCCCCCGCTCCTGACCATCTAAGGTGGCCTCTTTGCCCCCAGGCAGGGAAATTCAGCCTGATCCCCACCATCATTAACCTGGCCACAGCACTGACCTCCATCGGGGTGGTAAGGCATGCACACTAGCGTTGGGGGAGAGGGGGAGCGGGGGGGGTACTGCCAGGCCCTTACACAGTGGTCTTGCCCATCTCAGGGCTCCTTCCTGTGCGACTGGATCCTGCTAACGTTCATGAACAAAAACAAGGTCTACAGCCATAAGAAATTTGACAAGGTGTGTACACCAAGGCATTCCTCAGGTAGCTGGCCTGTGACCCTGGCCCTTATTTTGGGCCAGGGCCCTCCCCCACCCAGACCCTGCTTCGCACACCCAGGGCTGGCAGGCCAACCATGGGGTGAGGGGCAGAGCCAGGCCCAGGCTATCCTGCCTCCACAGCCTTGCCCCACCTCTACCCCACCTGAGCAGATGGTGGATGCTCCCAGCGGGGGTGCAGGACCAGGGCTTTGCGCCTCCGAGCCCTCCCAACAGGACTGCACACTCACAGATGCCCGAGGTCTGGCCCAGCTCTGAGCCCCCTCCTGCCCTGTCACGTGGCACCAGAGACCTGGGCCTGTTGGGGCCCCTGAAGTCTGTGGCCCCAAAGCAGTCTCCAGGAGCACAGCTGGGACCTTGGACCTGGGCCCTGCCCGCACACCTCAGCAAAACCAGCAGCCAAAGGACCCTTGTGCAACGGGGCAGTGGAGTGACCTGAAGTGAGGGGCCCCTGCTTCCAGCCTGCCCTCCATCTTCTCCCCCAGGGGCCTACAGGGGGCAAGTTCCGCCTCCACCTTTTCCCCAGCTGCTCCCCACCGAATCCTTTGCTCGTCTCATAGCCAAGAAACCACATATTGAGTCCAATAAACCTGTGACCAGAACCTTCTGGCCTTGTCTTTGGAGAAAAGCATTTTGAGGCTCTTCAGACAAACATGCAATGGCAGATCCTGGGCGTGGGGGCTGTGGGGCACTTGGTCCTGAGTGCAGTGTGTGGACTATGTCTGCTGCCCCCATGTCCAGCCAAGTTAGTCATGTCTGACCTGGGGGCCAGTGGAGATGGGGGCCACACAGGCTGAGTGCATGAGGACCCCTAATGCCTTTACCAGCTTCTTGCAGTAGTCACCCCAGGCCCCAAACCTCAAAATATGGGAAAAGGATGGTGCCTCTTGAGGAAGAAAGCCAGGAAGGAGGTGATGAGTTGTAACCAAGGAGATCCAAAGCTTAGGTCCATGGGCTCTTAAAACAAAAACGTCCCTCCAGGCCCTGAGGCTCCATTTAAAGTGGGTACGGGGGAAGAAATTTGGTGCACGCCGGAAGGAACGTGGGGAGCTGGCACTAGTAGGCTCAGGCCTGCTGGTAATCTGATTACATCCTTGGATGCTACGGGGTCACTCTGAGGACACCAGAACTGAGCCTTGGGTGGTTCTTCCTGCAATGGTGATGACGAGTGCGCAGATCTAAGGCCCAGAGCCTCTCACCGATGGTCTCCCCTGTGACCCCATCACTCACTCCCAAGGTCAGAGCCAGCCCCCATTCCTACTAACTGGGCCGGAACCACTCACTGGAGCCAGCAAACCCTGCAGAAGCCCCCAGCCACCCCTGCAGATTCTCCTGTGCTTGAAAGGTCAGCTCCAGGGGTCACCCAAATGCCTGTGACATCAGGAGTGTCTGGCTCACAGATACCTAGCTCCAGTTTTAGAGAAACTGGCTTTTCCAGTTGGGGCTGGGCTGCAGCTCAAGAACCAGAGCCAGGGACTCAGGTTTCCCTCCCCAAGCATAAGAGTGACCCTGGGACCCTCCACAGCCCCAAATGTCCCCAGGACAGGCTGGCCTCTGAGGGACTGTGCAGTGGGGGTGAGCACGCAGCCCCACCCTCACTCTCCTGGGACTTCTCCAGCTGCTTCCAGGAAGGCTGGTTAGCCCTCCCCCCACCCCCAGCCCTAATTTGATTTGATCTCCATTTGGGGGCTGATGGGCTCCATTGCCTCCAAGCAGAGTCGGGTTTCCTGCAGTCACTGGGCCTGGTCGCGCCTGGAAGGCTGTACCCAGCGGCCAGCCAACCCAGATGGACAGACCTCAGTCAGTTTCCTTCCTTCTTTCCAGACACCAGGGTACAGCGCGCGCGCGCACGCGCGCACACACACACACACACACACACAGTGAGACTTTTAGGAAATGTGAAAGTTAAAGTGTAAATTAAAACAAAAATTCAAAGCATCAATTAGACAAGAACGAATTTAAACCAGGCTCTGGAGCCAACAGTGGGGCCTCCAATATCCACCCATTTGGAGTTTTTGAGTTGATGATTCACATTTAATGTGTTTGTTGCCTTGTCAGTCTGCCTGTTTTTCTTTTTCTTTTTTCTTTCTTTCTTTTTTTTAGGGCCACACCTGTGGCATATGGAAGCCCAGGCTAGGGGTCGAATCGGAGTTGCAGCTGTCCGCCTGCACCACAGCTCATGACAATGCCGATCCTTAACCCACTGAGTGAGGCCAGGGACTGAACCTGAGTCCTCATGGATCCTATTCAGGTTCGTTACCGCTGAACTGCAACCGCAACTCCCAGTTTTTCTTTTTCTGTTTCCAAATGCATTTAGTTAAAAACAAGGTGCAGAGCTGGTCTTACAGTTCTGGGGCTGTTGGCAGAGCGGAGGGAAAAACTCACGTCCAGCAAAGGTTTCCTCAGGTGGTGGGAAGGCAGCCTCCCAGCCCAGCCCACTGCTCTCTCCCAGCCAGACTGGAAGGGGAAAGCGGGGCAGCCCGAGCCCTGAGCAAATCGGGGCTAAGTGTCACATTTTAAAGGGGGCACAGCCCAAGGATCCTCTGCCTTGGGCAGTCGGAGACTGGGCAGGCCCTGGGGGTCAGAGGTCTTTGACTGATCCCTGAGGCTGAGAAGCAAGAACAGAACCGCCTCAACCTGGTAAAATGGCCACTGCCCTTTTCCCCATCCTCCTCCGCCCACTCCCACCCCTCAGAGCTGAACGAAAGAACCTAGTCTTGCATTTGAAGAAATATGCTCCCGAGTCCGGGTGCTAACAGATGATGTCAAAGTCCAGGATAATGGTGCACCTCACCCTCCCCTGTGCCCCCAGGCCTGCTGCTGTGGTTGCCCCCTCACAGCCCCTGCTGTGGCCCAGACCCCAGCCAAGACCCTCCCTCAACCATCCTGCCCCCAGCCCAGTCCCATCACTGCATACAAGGTGACTGTGCCACAATAGGGACACCTCTGCAAACCCCGTTCTGACTGTTAGTATCCACAGAGAGAGAAGCCCGAGCCCCAGACCTCAGTGTATGGGAAACGTCCGGGTCCACCCGGGTTCAGTCAGGATTCCCCAGACCTGGCCGCGTCCTGCTGGCACAGAGCTGTAGGCAGCGGGTGAGCCCAGGGCTGTGTCTGCAGATGCCCTGGCCTCCAGCCACTTCAGGGTCTCAGCTCTAACAGAACACCTTCGCGGGGACTGCAGGGCAGCAGAGGGGAGGGCAGAAGGCCTGGGGCTGTCAGGGGCCCTGTGGCGGCAGCAGCAGAGTGTCCACCAAGAAATGCACCCTGGGGGCCCTCATGGGCACGCCTGTTGGGCCTGGAGAGGGATGCCCTGATCGAGGCTGGGGCCCCAGAACCTGGAGTTGGAGCCACTTCCTGCTCTGGCTGGTTCCCGCCTCTTCTGGGACCGGTGACCTGCTCCCCAGAAGCCTCCTGAGGATGATTTTCCTGGGTGCCCGCCTTGATGTGGGAACGGAGGCAGAGAACGGGTACTGCCCAGAGTGCTAATGACCCAGCTGGGGGTTCTGCTGCAGCAGCCACTCTAGGGTCTCCATAAGATATGACATGCCATAGTGCTGGGCAATGTTCCGGAAGATTCCAATCTGCTCCATGAAGACCTACAGGAAGGCCAGTCGCAGTGAGACCTAGTCCCAGAAGAGGCACAGGGATGCAAGCGCAAGGCCAGGCAGTTAAGGAGAAAGGCAGGTGTGGGCGAGGGACAGAAAGGGCAAATGGCCAAGGGGGCACCCACCTTAGTGTGGATGGTGAGCGTGAAGGCCCCAGCGCAGTTACAGTACACAGCCATGTTGGTCTCCTTCACACCCCGGCACTTCACACAGATCTGTAAGGAGAAGCAGCTGCATGAGGAGCCTCCCCACTGCTCCTGCCAGGCCTCCATCCCCGCCGCCTGCCATGGCCTTCACCTCAGCTACGAATACAACCTGACACTTGATGACGGGCTTTATCTAGGTGAGACCATGCCTCCATCCAACACTGAAAGACCTGTCTTCGCACATGCTCCCCGTTTGTTCGCCTCTCACCACCACTTACACACTTCGCCTTGTTTACTGTCTCCTGACACTAGAATAAGAGGTTCATGAAGTCAGCACCTGGCCCCTGTATGTGCCTAACAGATGCTGTAAGAAGGAGCCAACTGGGCTTGTGGACAAGGCCTGGTCCCCCTGGAGGCCCAGGTTACGACTTGAGAGCTTCCCACGGGTACTAACTGCTGTTGAGAAGCCTTCTGCCAACTGGGCGGGGAGGTGCAGACTGGGTACAGAGAGGCCCAGCGCCAGGCCCACTGCTCACCAGGTCCTGCAGGGTGAAGGCCATTAGCTTCTTCTGCAGAGCTTCCACCAGGGCTATCTCGATGACTGACGAGTCATAGGCAACCTGACAGTTGGAGCAGAGCCACTGAGGCAGCACGGCACCGTCCTAGGCAGAGAAGGAAAGGGACCAGGTCACCCTCCTCAGTGGCTTTTCCACACCAGCCTGAGGAGATCCCACGGGGGCACGTGTGATACCACCTCCTATTCACAGCTTTAGGACACACACGTCACCCCCATCATCACTTACAGGTTCACCAGGACAAGGCTCTGGTGTGTGGCAGTCTAGTGGCTTGTGAAAGAGTGCCTGCCTGTTCTAATTCACATCAAAGCTAGCAGGGGCCCAGCAGGTAGAATCCCAAAAGGCAGAGACGGGGGTTGGGGGGGTGTCCCCTTGAAGGGGTACCGCAGGACGCCTAGATATCACACTCTACCCGAGAGGGCCCCAGGGGTGCCCACCTGAGAGAAGGAGGGCTCCTTGCACAGGTCCAGGTCCCGGCAGAAGTTACAGCTGCGGCAGATGACCTCAGGGAGCACGTAGGAGCGGCAGGGGTCTCGGAACTGGGCCTCCTCCGAGAACTCGCCAACATCTACCAGGCGGAGCAGGTCTCTGTTTAGCTTGTTCACCTGATTTGTGATGTTTGTGTCCAAAGACAGGACCTGCGGAGAACAGAGCCGGAGTCAGAACGGCTCCCTGATTGGATGTGTATATGTGTAACTGAATCACTTTGCTATATACTTGAAACTAGCTCAACACTGTAAATCAACTATACCTTAATAAAAAAATCAAAATTATACAATTAAATCAGGACCATTACAATAGCACCAAACTCCATAAAAACTTGAGGTGCAAACATGTGCAATATTTATGTGTGGAAAGCCCCAGCATAATGAAATGGGAAGATTTAGCAGCTCATGGATTAGAGACCTCAGCATTAGGTATCAAGTCTCCCTAAGTTAATCTATAGACTCAAAACAACTCCAGTCAACAATCTAGGAGGATTTTTTTTTCCTTAGGACACATCTGCAGCATACAGAAGTTCCCAGGCTCGGGGTCAAATCAGAGCTATAGCTGCCAGCCACAGCCACAACCACAGCAATGTGGGATCCAAGCTGAATCTGCAACCCACACCACAGCTCATGGCAACACCTGTGGCAACATCAGATCCTTGAACCACTGAGCAAGGCCAGGGGTGGAATCTGCATCCTCACAGATACTAGTTGGATTCGTTTCTGCTGCACCACAACAGGAACTCCCCAGGAAGAATTTTTTCTTTTCTTGTCTATTTTTGTCTTTTTAGGGCCACACCTGCGGCATATGGAGGTTCCCAGGTTAAGGGCCTAATCGGAGCTGTTGCTGCTGGCCTATGCCAGAGCCACAGCAACATCAGATCCTTAATCCACTGAGCGATGCCAGGGATCGAACCCGCAACCTCATGGATCCTAGTCGGATTCGTTAACCACTGTGCCACGATGAGAACTCCAGGAAGATATTTTTTCCCTTGGTAAAAATTGATATGCTGACTCAAACTTTATAAGGCACAGGACTGAGAATAGTCAACATAATTTTGAAAACGAAAAAAGTTAAACCAGGAGTTCCCGTCGTGGCACAGTGGTTAATGAATCCGACTAGGAACCATGAGGTTGCGGGTTCGATCCCTGCCCTTGCTCAGTGGGTTAACGATCCGGCGTTGCCGTGAGCTGTGGTGTAGGTTGCAGACGCGGCTCAGATCCTGCGTTGCTGTGGCTGCGGCACAGGCCAGTGGCTACAGCTCCGATTAGACCCCTAGCCTGGGAACCTCCACATGCCGCGGGTACGGCCATAAAATGACAAAAGGCAAAAA
>PVHT021183555.1:28960388-29023903 GCA_004024745.2 Catagonus wagneri
ACTAAAAAAAAGACTTGATAAAGTTAGAGAAATTAAGACAGTGTGGTGGTGGAGAACAGATGGACATTTAGATCAATAGAAACACAGAGTCAAACTCGCATACATATACAGCCAGTTTTCAAAAAGACACAAACATAGATAAGCAGAGAAAGGGTGATTTTTTCAACAAATAGTGCTGGAATAATTGGATATGCTTATGTAGAAATATGAACATACAAACTGTATAAAAAATTAACCTGGAGTTCTTGTCGTGGTGCAGTGGAGACAAACGAGTCCGACTAGGAACCATGAGGTTGCGGGTTCAATCCCTGGCCTCGCTCAGTGGGTTAAGGATCCGGCATTGCCGTGAGCTGTGGTGTAGGCCGTGGATGTGGCTTGGATCTGGCGTTGTTGTGGCTGTGGCTGGCAGCTGTAGCTCCAATTAGACCCCTAGCCTGGGAACCGCCATATGCCACAGGTGTGGCCCTAAAAAGAAAAAAAAAATTAACTCAAAATGGATCACTTACTAAATATAAAACCTAAAACTCTAGAACTTGCAGAAGAAAACATTAAAGGAAAATCTTTGTGACCATGGGTAAAGAAAAGATTTCTTATGGAATTCCCATTGTTGTGCAATGGTAATGGAACCCAACTAGTATCTATGAGGTTGTGGGTTTCACACTTGGACATTCCAAACCCGAGCCATGGTAGTGACAACACCGGATCCTTAACCAGCTGAGGCACCAGGGAATTCCTGTTAAGGGAATTTTGAAAAGGCAAGCCAAAGTTTGGGAAGAAATATTTGGAAATCACAAGATAAAAGATTTGTACCCAGAATATATGAAGAACCCTCAAAACTCAACAGTAAGAAAAATAACCCAGTTTTTAATGATGGGCAAAAGATCTGGACATTTCACCAAAGACATATGGGTAGCAAACAAGCACATGAAAAAACCTCTGCATCATTAGTACTAGGGAAATGCAAGTTAAAAACATCACTACACACATATTTGCACAGAAAAAATCTTGAAAATTAACAGTGCCAAGTTCTAGCGGATGTGGAGCAGCTGGACTCTAGTTATACACCGCTGAGGAGAATGCAGAATGGAGCAGCCACTTTAGAAACACCACTTAAGATACGGCCCAGCAATTCTCCTGCTAGGTTTTTACCCATGAGAAATGAAACTTATGTTCACACAAAACCCTGAGAATGTTTACAGCAGCTTGATTAACAATAACTAAAAAGCAAAAACAAGAGATACAATGTCCTTCCATCAGTGAATGGTAGTTCTCGCCCTCAGTGCAATGCCGGTCAGCAAAGGAAGGGCATGGGGCTCTGAGACAAGCACCGAGTTCTGCTAAGGGAAGGAAGTCGGACCTAAAAGGGGAAGCGTGGGGGAACTCTCTGGGGTAGTGACGGTTCTCTGCCTTGCTGGGGATGGGACAGCCCTGTCCATCTCTGAAGACACGAACAGCTGCACTCCTTAGAATGATTCCTTTTTTTTTTTCTGTCTGTCTCATTGCATATGGAGGTTCCCAAGCTAGGGGTCAAATTGGAGCTGCAGCTGCCAGCCTACACCACAGCCACAGCAACTTGGGATCCAACCCACGTCTGTGACCTACACCACAGCTCACAGCAACACCAGATCCTTAACCCACTGAGCGAGGCCAGGGATCGAACCCGTGTTCTCATGGATGCTAGCTGGGTTCGTTAACTGCTGAGTAATGACGGGAACTCCAAGTGATTTGTACTGCATGCAAATTTAAAAAAATAATCAAACGTAGTGGAAGATAGATCAGCACACGCCAGGGTGGGGAACTCTGGAGGCTGATGCACTATTCCGTATCCTGACTGTGGTGGTGGATACACAGCTGTGTGCATTTGCTGAAACTCATGGAATGCACATTGAAAATGGTGAATTTTACTGTATGTAAACTGTATTTTCATGAAAACAAAATTTAAAAAGGCTAAAGTCTACCAAGGAATTAAAATGGTAAACTAGGAGTTCCTGTCGTGGGTCAGCGGTTAGCGAACCCAAGTAGTATCCATGAGGAGGTGGGTTTGAAACCTGGCCTCATTCAGTGGGTTAAGGATCCAGCATTGCCATGAGCTATGGTGTAGGTCACAGACGCGGCTTGGATCCTGCATTGCTGTGGCTGTGGCTGTGGCACAGGCCGGTGGCTACGGCTCTGATTGGACCCCTAGTCTGGGAACATCCATATGCTGTGGGTGCGGCCCTAAAAGACAAAAAGGCAAAAATAAATAAATTAATTAAATTAAACAGTATACTAAACCATTCCTTTACCACAATCCAAAGTCACCTGATCGGAGTTTACGTCGTGGCTCAGCAGTTAATGAACCTGACTGGCATCCATGAGGATGCTGGTTCGATCCCTGGCCTTGCTTAGTGGGTTAAGGATCCGGTGTTGCTGTGAGCTGTGGTGTAGGTTACAGACGCGGCTCAGATTCTGCATTGCTATGGCTGTGGGGTTGGCCAGCGGCTACAGTTCTGATTGGACCCCTAGCCTGGGAACCTCCATATGCCATGGGTGCATCCCTAAAAAAAAGAAAGACAAAGTCACCTGATCACTTAACTTAATGGACAGTAAAGTGCTCTGTACGAGATGACGCCTCCTGGGTCTTATCTGGTAATACTACTCCATCGTCTGATTCAGCCTGCCTTTCCCAGAAAGGCATTTAGCATCCCAGCAAGCTCTCCTCTTGGGTTCCACTGCAGCCTGGACATTTGGAGAGCTCCCTCCACTTCCTAGTCTGGCCCATGAGCCCCCATGGGACCAGTGCACACCTGCTGTCCCACAGCTCACCTGCTCAGCCCTCTCCAGCACCGCCAGATCACCCTTCACCCCAGGGCCTCTGCCTTGCTCTGCTCAGACTTCACACTCCTCTCAGGCCTGGTGCTGAGCCCCAGGCCCTGTCAGAGGGCCCTCCTCATCCACCCTGCCCCTAAGCCCATCCCTCAGCACCTGTGCTCTCTGGGTTCACCTGTCCCTCACTGAATGGTTGTCCCCCCAGTGGAGGGCGGGCTCTGTGAGGACACAGGGCTGTCCCGTCTTGTCCACTCTGAGCCCCGAATGCCTCACACAGCGGCTGCATGGAGCGCGGTGCAGTGAGTGAGTGCTATGCACACTATCAGTGCAAGTGCCCTCACCTTGCACACGTATTTGATGAACTCCAAAGCAGGGTTATTGAGCAGCAGGTGAGAACCAGGGAGGACAGGAAACATTTCTGAGGGCTCAGTGGAGTTCCGAGAGCCCGTGACTTTCTTCTTAATCTTCTGTGTGATGGTGAAGAAGTTCTGCGTGAGTTCATTCGCCACGTAATCCTGTGAGAAGGTGATCATACCTGGGAAGAGAAGCCACATGGCAGCAGCTGCTCCCTATTTCACACAGTGATGAGGACACCAGGGAAAGTGGGCACCCCCTCCCTTCCAGGAGCACACAGGGTGGGCCTCACATAGCAGGGTGCTCACCGGGAAGGGCTCCGGCCTCCCCCTGGGCTTCCTGGGAGAGCTGACTGGCTCCCCTCCTCCGCACGGGGGTGCTCCCCGGGGTGCTGCGCCTCAGCTCCTCCTTCATGCTGTGGTACACGGCCACGATGTAGGCTGTAGAGGGGGAG
This sequence comes from Catagonus wagneri, assembly GCA_004024745.2. Taxonomy (NCBI): domain Eukaryota; kingdom Metazoa; phylum Chordata; class Mammalia; order Artiodactyla; family Tayassuidae; genus Catagonus; species Catagonus wagneri. The sequence goes on from PVHT021183555.1 coordinate 28,964,005, forward strand.
AGAGAGGCACTGGCGACACTGGGAACAACTGGAATGAGGGGCACCCAGCCGCGCGCTGCTCACAGTGCCGGCCAGGCTGGGCTGAAATGTCACTGTTAGTGATGATTCCATTTGCTGCACACAGATGAACCAGTCAAGGAGAGGAATGGGAATGAGTGGGGCCCTCGCTTATGTACAAGTTCACAGTCAGAGAGAGTGCTGCGTAACCAAGGCAACACGCATTCACCTTCCCACTGGATGTGGCCAGAGAGGGCTCTCCTCAACTCCCAGGGTCAGCACAATTCTCCAAGTTCCACCCGGCCCAGTCATTCGAAAAGCGAACTTAAAAATGTGAAGGACTCCAAGGCAAGTAGACAGAAATATAAAATGATCATAAAGAAACTGCCTATTGCTCTGTATGTGAGGATACCTGTATCTGTGTCTGTGCATCTGCTGACGACTTATGATGCTCTTCACCGATTGTTCTGTTCCAAGGATCAGCTCAGAAGTACAACAGGAGTGGAATTTATGCATTGCATTTGCACATCAACCTTAACAGCTTGGTTTGTAAACACTAAACCTTTAGACTCAAATCAAATACCGGAGTTTCTTACAAGCAGAAATTGAGCCTCAAAGACCAGCCAGTTGCGGCGGGGGGGAGGGTGAGGGGGTAACTGGTTCAGGAAGTGTCTAAACTTTTCTTCTTGAGTTTAATTTAGTCACTATTTGTGCACATGCACAAACCTGGGGGGCAGGACTATGAGCCCTTCAGTGACTCTCCAGGGCAGCCTTTCTCACTGATTCTGGGCGGGCCAAGGGTCTCCTCCCCGCCTCTCAGGAGCCCCAGCTAGGGCCTTCCCACCAGAACCACTTTATTCCCAATGACTACCTGGCTCGAACGTGATGGCAAGTGTAGGCGACTCACCTGAGACGATCATGAGGAAGTAGCTTTGGCAGGAGGCTGCCTGAGGCAGAAATTGCAAGATGTTCCAGTTGTTTTCCAGCAAGTCCTCCACATCTAGCTCCTTCGAGCCTCCCTCCTCCTCCTCTTCCTCCTCCTCCTCAGCTTCCTCCTCCTCCGCTCTTCCCTCTTTTGGGGAGTCTTGCTGTGACACAGAGACAACCATGGTCAGCTTTCCCACAGCAGCCTTCACGGTGGGAAGCACCCTGGCTGAGCCCAGGCCACCTACGGTGACACTACTCTGGTGGCTCCTGCAGGGCAGCTGCAAGAAGGTCACTTCTGGAACATGCCTGGTGCACAGAGGAATTTAGTACACAGTTTTTTGTTTTCCTTCTTTTGCTTTTTAAGGCTACACCTATGGCATATGGAAGTTCCTGGGCCGGGGGTCAGTTGAATTGGAGCTATAGCTACCAGTCTATGCCACAGCCTCAGCAACACCAGATCTGAGCTGTATCTGCAACCTATACCACAGTTCATGGCAACGCTGGATCCTTAACCCACTGAGCAAGGCCAGGAATCAAACCTGTGTCTTCATGGATACTAACTAGTCGATTTGTTTCTGCTGTGCCACACCGGGAACTCCCATTGAGTACACAGCTGACCATTACTCTCATCTTGCTCTTTCAGAGTATCCACTTTCAAGTTATTCAAGCCCCACTCTGTAGGAAGGGAGTTCCCACTGTGGTCCAGTGGGATCAGCGGCATCTCTGCAGCACCAGGACACAGGTTCGATCTCCAGCCTGGCACAGTGGGTTAAAGGATCTGACATGGCTGCAGGTATGGTGTAGTTTGCAAATGTGGCTCAGATCTTATCCCTGGCCCGGGAACTCCATATGCCATGGGCCAGCTAAAAAAGAAGGAAAAAGAAAAAGAAAAAGAAAATCAAAAACCAAATGGAGTTCCTATTGTGGCTCAGCAGGTTAAGAGCCCAACATAGTATCCATAAGGATCCCTAGACTTGCTCAGTGGGTTAAGGATCTGGTGTTACTGGGGCTGTGGCCTAGGTCGGCAGTTGCAGTTTCAACTGACTCCTGCCCTGGGAATTTCCATATGCTGTAGGAGCAGCCTTAAAAAAAGGTGCAAGGGGAGGCACTTCCTGGGTGACCAGCTCTTCTAGAGAGAGAGGTCCTCCTGGGATGGTGACAATTCTGCTAACACCTGGCTCTATAGCAGATGCCCCCATCTGACCACATTCCCTTCTTGACAGTACCTTTCATTCAACATCTGAACTCTGACTGGCTGCCATCCTTAGAGCAGCAACCACCACTGCCTTCCCCTGATTGGTCTACACGGCCTGCACTCCCTTCCCTCCCGACCCCAGCACCAAGGGCAGCCTCTGTCTCCTGACTACTCTCAGCAGCACAGCTCCTTCCTTCTGGGGGTGCCCTCTTTGATGCCTGAGGCCCCCTCCTCCAGTTTCCTCACCCTCTGCTGTCTTCCACCATGGGGACAAGCCTGGAGGTCCACTCAGCCCACACTCCCCTCACATGATCTCACCAGCCCCAGCCACCACGCTGCCAGGTGACCCCAAGTTCCCAGCCCCTGCCACTCCCTGACCTTCTGCATCTCCACCTGTGCACATTAAGTCAGGCATAGCAGACACCCGGGCCCAGCCAAACAGGACTCCCTTCTCCTTAGGCTCATTCTCTTGTCAGGTCTATGTAGGCTCACACCCCCAGGCGTGACTCCTATATGACCCACACGCCCAGGCATCACTCCGTGTCCCTGGGCACCACCCCACATTCATTCTGCTGGCCCATCCACCTTCAATACCCACCTGAGTACTTTTTCATGACTCCACCCTGCTCTGCCCTCTGCCCTGGATGACACTAACTGACCTCAACCTCCTGTGGCGTCGTCCAGACAGGGCCCAAGTGAAAGTCAGGCCCTGACTCTTCCCCACTCAGAATCTCCTTGTCACTGAGCCAGGTCTCCTCACAGTCTGAGGGCCCAAGCGGCCAGCTCTCAGCCCACATCAGGACCACTGTCCCCGTCTGCCTGTCACTCGTGGCAGTCTTGCACTGCAATCCCACAGCATCCTCAGAGGACTCCTCGACATCCCACCTGAGTTAGCCCTGCCCCACGGCACGTTCTCTGCACCCCCCGCTTTGCTCATTGAGCCTTCACCATTGCTGACACCGCCATCTGTGCCTGCCATTGGCTTGCTCGCGATCTCTGCCCTCACAGACTCTGAGACAGCAAGGTCTCCCCTCCTATCCTGCTGCATGACTGGGGCCAAGAACCGTGCCTGGCACTTGGCCTGTCACCACCGAGTGTGTGCTGAAGGGACAAATGTGGACCCCTGACATCATTTCAGACTCCAACCTCAGCTCTCCAACAGTGGTTCTCTTACCTGTCCACAGTGAATACGAGAGGGGACATTTCCTTTGATGCCACCGTAGTTAGAGGGATCCATCCAGAGAATGAGTTCCCAGCATCGAGAGAAAGAAATTGTCAAAGAATGGAAGATCTCCTTAGAATGGATGCTGAAGAGAAGCGAAACAGAAACTGGTTAAATGAAACCAAGAGTTCTCCCCTTTTTCTCCACTTTCTTTCTTTTATTGTCTGTTTACTCTTTTAAAAATGACTCTAAAGTGGATTCACATTTTATCATCCCTCAAACTTTCTAGGGAAAATGATAAACATAATACTAAGGAGAGGTCTGGGAGTTCCTGTTGTGGCTCAGCAGTAATAAACCCGACTAGTATCCAGGAGGACTTGGGTTCAATCCCTGGGTGAACCCAGTGGGTTAAGGATCTTGTGCTGCAGTGAGCTGCAGGGTAGATCACAGATGCAGCTTGGATCCTGCGTTGCTGTGGCTGTGGCTGTGGCAAAGTCCGGCAGCTACAGCTCTGATTTCAACTCCTGGACTGGGAACTTCCATACGCTACAGATGTGGCCCTAAAAAAACTTAATAAATAAATAAATAAATAAATAATCTATTTGCAGTGCTACACTCAGCGAAAATACCTTTCAAAAGTGAAGGTGAGGAGTTCCCGTTGTGGCTTAGTGGTTAACAAATCCGACTAGGAACTATGAGGTTGCGGGTTCAGTCCCTGGCCTCGCTCAGTGGGTTAAGGATCCAGCATTGCCGTGAGCTGTGGTGTAGGTTGCAGACACGGCTCGGATCCCACGTTGCTGTGACTGTGGTGTAGGCTGGCGGCTACAGCTCCGATTAGACCCCTGGCCTGGGAACCCTCATGTGCCGCCAAGTGTGGCCCTAGAAAAGGCAAAAAAACAAACAAAAAAAAAGGTGAAGGTGAAATAATGGCTTTTTCAGATATCCAAAGCCAGAAAAACTTTGTTAACAACAGACGCATGCTATGAGATATGTCGGCAGACAGACAGAAACACAAGTGAAGGAATGAAGAGGACTAGGGCTGCTAACACCTGTTGGTGATATACTCCACGTAGGCAAGGGCATCTTCTACCCGCCGCTTCTTGGTGCAGATGATGATACGGTTGAAGTTGGCATAGACTACCGATGACCCCAGGCGCTTGAACTCAGCGATGAGTCTGTGGACCAAGTTCAGAATCAATGGTCAGGATGCCACAGAGAGAATAACAGAAGAAATTATGAGAAAAAAGCTGACTGTTCTGAAGCAGAAAATATACTTAGAACCCAGAAGCCACAAAGAACAAAGTTATGCATGGCAAAACCTCATCGTAAACAAAACCAAAGACAAAGAGTGAGGAAAAAACATGCAATGCGTATCACAGAAAAACAGCTGATTTTTATCTAGAAAAGTCATACAAATCAATGAGGGAAAAAAACAAACTACAGGAAAATGGGCAAAGGATACGAAAACAAAGTCCAATTTCGGGAGTTCCCTTTGTGGCTCAGCGGTAATGAACCCTACTAGCATCCATGAGGATGCAGGTTCAATCCCTGATCTTGGTCAGTGGGTTAAGGATCTGGTGTTGCCTTGAGCTGTGGTGTCAGTTGCAGATGTGACTCAAATCCTGATGTTGCTGTGGCTGTGGTGTAGGCCAGCAGCTGCAGCTCTGATTCGACCCCTAGCCTGGGAACTTCCATATGCCAAGGATGTAGCCCTAAAAAAAAAAAAGAAAGTCCAATTTCATTGACAACAAGGACTGCAAATAAGAGATCACATTCCAGCCCCCCCAGGCTGGCATTAAGATCCACCGTGTTGGTGGGGACACACCGGTAGAAGAACCAATTGTCGACACCAATCGACAACACCAATCACCACTGGTAGTACAACCAGCCGCACAACCTTCTCAGGAGCCCTTTGATGGTACCGATTGAATCAGCATTACCTATTCAGGTAATCTGACACCATCTATCAGACCTGCCAGGGTTGTTCCCTGGAGACTATCCTATAGATCCTAGAGTTGCCCACTTTCTGGTCTGGGGACCAGGGGGGTCAGCACGGGCTGGCAGCACTCACTGCAGGAAGAGCTTCTTCATCATGCCGTGGAGCGTGCGGTGCAGGGCAGGGTCGTGCAGCAGCGAGGATGGGGACCGCAGCCAGCGGTAGAAGTGCATCACCTGGTTATCAGCGTAGACGTTGCGGTACTGTGTGATCTCCTTCACCCAGCCCACCACCATACTCTTCAGGATCCTGGAGAAGAGGGTTCAGAGGGTGCCCCACTGTTGCGTGCAGCAGCTCTTCCCCGACGTGCTGTAGCCTCTGCCCCCTCCCCCACACTGTCCAATTCTCTGACCCCCCCACAGCTCTTAAAGGCTAATCCTTCCCCTCAGCTGCAGTTAGGACCACAACAAGGGGCCTCGATTTCCTCATCTCTGCAGTGGGTGACAGCCATATCACCCGGGGGGCTGGGAAGAGCACTCATGCTCCATGCCACAATGTCACCACTGCCTTCTCTCCTGAGATCCAAGCCCTATAACTCGCACTACCTCCTGTGTGGCTTCACTCACGGCAGATACTGGGGTACCTGCTGTGCACCCCACGGCAATTCCCTGCAGGAACACCTCTGGCCACAGGAAGGGGGCCAGAACATAGCACCTGGAACGGCCACCCATACCTGGAGAGGAGCAAAAGACCCATGGGTGGAGGAAGGAGCCTGGCACCATGTTGGTTTCTGACCAGTGACACTGTTTTAGGTCTTAGTTTCCAAAACAAGGAAAAAGATAAAAGGATTTCCTACTGCTTCTTCTAGGTCCCAAACTGTTGCCCCACCTTTGGAGAAGAGAAGGCACAAGAACAAAAGGGGAGGGACGAGCTCAGGGATGTAGGCCCCTGAGTACCTGAAGGTACTGGAGCAGAGGGCCGTCTCGTCGTAGCTGGCGGGGGCACTGGCGGCCTGATTGCCCGTGATCATGTCCTCCAGGGAGGCCTGCTGGATCACATCGAAGCTGACGCCTATGCTGTCAGCCCCCTCCATGTCATTGACGTGGTGAGACTGCAGGATGGTGTTGACAGCCAGGTTCTGAATGTCCAGCTCCACGCACACTGCACAAAGACACCACCGCTTGTGTACTGACCCCTCCTGGCTAGAGCCCGACCCCAGGAAGCACCATCTCAGAACTATCACTGCTGCCTGGGGCAGATTACGAGTTTCGAGCATTGAACCCAGGCTGAGAGCAGAGCCCACACCCGCGGAGGCCGCCTGCAAGCCAATCCCACTAACATGGAATGGTAACAAACAGCAGTAATACCAACATCCAGGGTCCCCATGTGCCCCACCCACACACCTGTGGAGTAACAGCCTGAACTGTTGATCTCCACAGGGGCCTGTTCATCGAACTCCATGACGAGCCGGTTGTCGTCGGCCTCCTTCCCACCCAGGTCAGGGCGCGAGGTAGGCGACAGCCAGAGCAGATGGTTGTGGCGCTGGAGGTGGCGAGCAAAGAAGAGATCGGAGCCAAAGGTAGAGATGTCCTCAGGCAGATTCCCAACAGGGATGTGGAAGTATCTGCAGGGGCAGGGGCCAGCCCCAGGGGGACAGGGGTTAGCCCCAAGACAGGGAAGACAACCAGGAAAGGCCAAGTTGCCACCAGAGACCACAAGGCCAGCAATACCCAAGATGACCAGACATACCCCTCTGCTCAGCGCACCTGCTCATCTCGAAGGCCTGTGACAGACAGGTGTCCAGGTTGAGGTAGTGCCGAATCATGCGCCGGGCTCCATGGCGCTGCCAGTCCAGGACCCCGTAGCTGATCTTATCAGCCACACGGACAGGCACTAGTGGGAACTCCTCCAAGACGGGAACTTCACTAACCAGCCTCTTCAGCTCCCAGTTGGACTGAACGGCGATGAGTGTGGGCCCTCGGCGCTCCTCCTGGGCACAGGGAAGACAGCAGCTAGCTGGCTCCACCTGCAGAGGGGGCCAGGCTCCCCGGGCAGCAGGACTCCAATGGCACTCACCTTGTAGGCCAGCAGGAAGCGCTGGATGGCTCTGCAGATGACCTTCAGGTCGGTTTCAGCCCGAACTTCAAACGTGTGTTTGGAGGGGGGCAGGAGCTCGGGGCCCACTTTCTCCAGCAGGAGGCTATGCTCAGCGGAGTATAGGGCACTGAGGCTGGGCATCTGGTTGCTTCGCACCTGGACAACAAGGGCTGGGTCAGCCCCTCCCTGTGGGGACGGAGGTGGCAGCCCCCAGCTGTGGCCCCACTTCTACCTCAGGGGCTGAGGCTTTTGGAAACAAGGGTTGGGGGCATGAGGTTTCCTGCCCAGGGAGGCTCCCCCCACCCAGCCCCAGCCTAGGAACTCACAGTATCCAATACAAACACAGAGGCTTTGCGCTGTGAGGGCACAAAGATGCCGAAGAGAGCCTTGTGGCCCTGCGTGTGATGATACAGGTAGATGTGGCGGATGCTCCCTGCAGGGGGACACAGCCCATCACCCAAGATGTGATGAGGGACATGGCCCGTCACCCAAGATGTGCAGGAGGCAGGGCCAAGCAAGGGCCACCAGCACATGCCATACCTGGTTCCAGGTAGCTGAACTGGGCCAGGGAGCGCATCTCCAGGTGCTCCAGGGCGAAGGTTTCTGCTTCCCAGCCCGAAAGGTGCCTCACCAGCTGCTTATTGACCACACACACACAGCCCAGCTGCACCAGGGCCCGGAACAATAATGGGACCTGGCGGCGGACAGGGTAGTGGGAGGGCTGAGGTAGGTAGGGCACAGCCCAGGGCGTCTTTGGCAAATGAGAGGCTGAAATCCACCGTGTCTGTGGGCAGAGCCCCTAGCCACTGTGGCCAGCCTGTCCGTGCCCTCTGGGTTTTTTTCCCTCCATTCCATCCAACTGGATCCTTGCACAGCTCTCAGCTGGGAAAACGGTTACCTGGGTCTCGTACACGCCTTCAATGTCTGGCGCCGCCAGCTCGGTGTTGATCTCATTGATGTGTTCTTGGTACATGTCCTCTGGCACTGAGTACTCGTAGAGGTTGTAGACCATGTTGGAGCGAGGCAGGACCCGGTTCACCTGGTGACAAGACAGCAGTGGCCACACCCCATGACTAAATTAAGTGGTCACATTTGTTACAACACACAGGCATATGTGCATGCAAGCACTTACACACGTACATGCACCATCGAACAGGCCTAAGATTTCTGCAGCCCACAACCATGGAGTAAACACCTCCATGGCCCGTCTCTCCCAATGAGTACAATTAGAAAGCCTAGACATAGCTTTGAGAAGCCACCTGAGGCTTCTAAAATGCAGACAAGCTCTCAGAGTCGGGCAGGTATTCCTGACTTATTTTCCTCCATTCTCTCCTGGGTTTAACCTAACGGTAGGGAAGCAAAAACCCGGAGAGAAGCCACGTCTTCCTGAACAGAAGACTGGGAGAGCCCCCGGGGAGCCAGACCAAGGAGTCTGGAGGGGGACGGAGCAGGAGAGAATATCCGCCAGGGCAGGACGCTCTCCTACGAAGTTCCATCACAGCACGTCCAGGAAGCCACAGGAATTCCAGGTCTTGATCTCCTGTTCTTCACCCTTCCTGTCCTCTTTTTAGATCCACGTTCTGCTGAATCTTCTTGTTGAAGCAAGTGTCACCTTCTCCAGGAAGCCTCCTCAGTCAAGTTGCCACTCAAACACCCAAGTCTCATCTCCTCAACTAGATGTCAACTTAAGTGGTTCCTGGCACCAACCAAGAAATGTGCTCATTTGCTTTGTAAATAAGCTCTGTACGTGCTGAAGGGTTCCATGTATGTGACATGGTCCCACCTGGCCAACTTGAAGGTAGAATGTGAACCAGTGCTTCCTGAGGGCCGGGAGAGGTGACTACTAAGGGGTCCGGGATTTCTTTTGGGGGTGATAAAAATGTTCTAAGAGTGACTGTGGACATGGCTGCATAACTGAATATGCTAAAAGCCACTGAATCTTATATTATTATTATTTTTTTCTTGTCTTGTTAGAGACGCACCTATAGCACATGGGAGTTCCCAGGCCAGGGGTCGAATCAGAGCTGCAGCCACCAGTCTACACCACAGCCACAGCAACGAGGGATCCGAGCCACGTCTGCGACCTACACCACAGCTCACAGCAACACCGGATCCTTAACCCACTGAACAGCACAGGGACTGAACCTATGTCCTCATGGATCCTAGTCAGATTTGTTTCCATTGAGCCACAGTGGGAACTTCATAAATTGTACACTTTAAACAAGTGACTACGTGGCATATGAGTTATACCCCAAAAAAGCCGTTAGTGGCAAAGAGCCTACAGAGACAGAGCCTGCAGGCTGACAAATGTCCACTCAATCCCTTCCGAGCTATGTGGACATTAGATGCAATAGGACAGCACAGCAAGGACAATGACACCAATAGTTCCTATCACTCAGCCCTTCACAGCATCATTTCAATTTTTTTTTAATTTTTTTATTTTATTTTTTATTTTTGCCTTTTCTAGGGCCGCACTCGCAGCATGTGGAGGTTCCCAGGTTAGGGGTCTAATCGGAGTTGGAGCCGCCAGTCTTCACCACAGCCACAGCAACACGGGATCCAAGCCGCGTCTGCGACCTACACCACAGCTCACGGCAATGCCGGATCCTTAACCCACTGAGCAAGGCCAGGGATCGAACTCACAACCTCATGGTTCCTAGTCGGATTTGTTAACCACTGAGCCATGACGGGAACTCCTCAATTTTTATTTATTTACTTATTTATTTTTTGTCTTTTTGTGTTACCTAGGGCTGCACCTGCAGCATATGGAGGTTCCCAGGCTAGGGGTCTAACAGGAGCTGTAGCTGCCGGCCTTCACCACAGCCACAGCAATGTGGGATGAAGCCACATCTGCAACCTACACCACAGCTCATGGCAACGCCGGATCCTTAACCCACTGAGCAAGGCCAGGGATTGAACCTGCAACCTCATGGTTCCTAGTCAGATTCGTTAACCATTGAGCCACAATGGGAACTCCTATTTTTATTTATTTTTTTTAGAGCTGCTCTCCTGCAGTATATGGAGGTTCCCAGGCTAGCGTCAAAAGGGTCGAATCAGAGCTGCAGTTGCTGGCCTACACCACAGCCACAGCCACACCAGATCCAAGCCACGTCTGCGACCTACACCACAGCTCATGTTAACACCAGATCCTTAACCCACTGAGCGAGAACGGGAATCCAGCCTGCTTCCTCATGGATACTAGTCAGGTTCATTACTGCTGAGCTACAACAGGTACTCCCCCAATTAACTTTTATGGCATCCCGAGAAGGTTCTCGGGAGATGGAGGCTCCAGAACACCTCACTGAAGGTCCCTAAGCTCACCAGGTCTTTGTATCTGCAAAGCCCAAAACTCTATGTGGCCTCCACCACCGTGGAGACAACCTCAGAGGATGCACAGGCAGCTGACCTCAGGAACCAGCAACACCAGCTGTCCCCCTCCATACTCACACAGACCGTACCTTCCGATAGGAAGGGCCCTCCTCCGCCTTGGCCACCCTCTGGTTCACGTAGAACACCCGGGGAATGTTCAGTTTGATACAATACAGGTCACTGCTGATGACAGCCCAAAGTCTGAACAAGCCGGCCTGGCTGGTCTCGCTGATCTGAAAGGGAAACACAGCACAGCCGTGCGGGTCTCACCATGTCACAGAAAGCACTCAACACCCAAGGGCAGGCTGCCTCCCAAGTGTACTCCAGCGCCAGCCCCTCACAGAGACACAAAGGTAAAGGCCTGCCCTTCCCACTCCTTCCAGACCCAGCCCCCAGGATGGTGAGCTGACCAGATACCCCTTCTGTCAGCTGTGCTCCTGCCCTTTGGGGTGTCCCGCCCGCCAATGATCACCATCCACACCTGCACGATCTGCCATGGGAGGTCCAGAATGCTGCGAGCAGTTCTTCGGAAGAAGCTCCCTAGCCCTGTGGAGGGTCCCTCTCGGATGGCCCCAGGCCGCGGCACGCCCTCTGCCGCCTCCAGACAACGCCTCTTCCGGTGAGCAAGGCGCTGTCGAGCCTGCAGCTGCCACTTCTTCTTGTGGAACCGGAGCCACACCAACCACTCTTCCTGGTACAGGGGCAGAAAAGGTCAGGAGGAGGAGATAGGAAATTCGAATGAGCACTCAGAAAAACAAAAACATCCTTCTGCTGCAAGTACACCTCGCAGCTGCTCTGTAAGGACTGGGCTCATCTCGCCACCCTCCTCGGGTCAAGACCCATTTTAGGGCCCTGCCCTACTCGGCAGACCCCAAAGGGAGATAACTTGTTGTGGCCCAGGACTGAGCAGGGTCCCCGCGCCCTCCTCCACCCCACTCCAGACTCCCCAAGGCTTCTCACCTGGGTGGTCCCAAGTGCTGGAGGCTGCCCCAAGATCTCCTGCCAGGGCACCATCATCTCCAGATCCTGCGACTCCTCCTGGCTCTCCCAGAGGATGCGCTTCCTCTTGGTGGCAACAGGAACCCCTGAGTGGAGCGGCCTCGTGAGGCCCAGGTCCTCCATGTCAGGAGCGCAGCAGTTCGGGGCCCCTTCTGAAGTCTGGGCCACGCCTACCTACAAAGACCCAAAGGAGCCTTAAAACAGCAAGATCCTTCTTAATAAATTCCACTTCTGGAAATCCATCATAAGTGCATCCTCTGAATAAGATAAAGTACTTGTACGCAAACATTCATTTCCAGACTATTTTTAAGTTTGTTTTTTGGGGGCTGTACTTGCATTAAGCAGAAGTTCCCAGGCCAGGGATTCAACCTGCACCATAGCAGTGACAAGGCCGAAACCTTAACTAGGACACCAGGGAACTCCCAGACTAATTTACTTTTAAACTTTTAATAGTGAAAAGGTCAGAAAGAAAATATCATTCAGGTACAACTATTATGAAGCAAATGTTTACATGTTTCTTTGTTCCAGAACTTTCTCCCTTTCATAAGAAATAAAATATTGGAGTTCCTGTCATGGTCCATAGAAATGAATCTGACTGGTATCCATTAGGATGCAGGTTCGATCCCTGAACTCCCTCAGTGAGTTAAAGATCCAGAGTTGCTGTGGCTATGGTATAGGCCAGTGGCTGCAGCTCTGACTTGCCATCTAGCCTAGGAACCTCCATATGCCGAGTATGCAGCCCTAAAAAGACAAAATAAATGAATAAAGAAAATATTGCAAAGCATAGGTAAAGAGCCCCTCCATTCTCCCTGCCAGGTCCCTAGGCACAGTGCCTACCACTCCCCATACATTTTGTAACTCCATATCCATAAACGACAAGTACCATTGCTTTAGGCTGCAGTTTTATGTAAGTAGAGGCACATGCTGCACATTCTACTGCAGCTTGATTTTTTTTTTAGGGCCGAACCTGCAGCACATGGAAGTTCCCAGGCCAGCGGTCCAATCAAAGCTGTAACTGTCAGCCTACACCAGAGTCACAGCTACGTGGGATCTGAGCCATGTCTGCGACCACAGCTCACAGAAATGCCAGAGCCTTAACCCACTGAGCGAGACCAGGGATCAAACTCACATCCTCATGGATATTAGTCGGGTTTGTCAGCACTGAGCTACAATGGGAACTCCAACAGCTCAATTTTCCTTTTTTTTTGTTGTTGTCTTTTTTGTCCTTTCATGGCTGTACTCATGGCATATGGAGGTTCCCAGGCTAGGGTTCCAATTGGAGCTGTAGCTGCCGGCCTACGCCATAGCCACAGCAAAGCGGGATCCGAGCTGCCTCTGCGACCTACACCACAGCTCAGAGCAACGCCGGATCCTTAACCCACTGAGCGAGGCCAGGGATTGAACCCACAAGCTCATGGTTCCTAGTCAGATTCGTTTTCCGCTGAGCCACGACAGGAACTCCTCAATTTTTTAATGGTTAAAATTCTATCCAATTTCTTCTTAGGTCAGTTTGAATAATTCTTTTAGGATACTGTCCATTCCACCTAAGTTTTCCAATTGTTTCGGAAAGGTAATTCTTTATATATTTTTTAGGCTTTCCTATATCTTCAATGATAATCGGTTTTCATTAAAACAAAAGCCAAAATTTCTATCTTGACAAATTTGCCTATTTTATAAGTCTTCTCAAGATCAAGGTTTTGGTTTTATTGTTCGTTTTATTCGTTACTGCTCTTGCCATTATAACTCCTTTCTTTCTACTTTCTTTTTTGGAGGAACTGGTTCTTTACTTCAAAAAGACACAACAATTTTCAGTATCAAAACAGTTAGTTACATTATTGGTTTTCTCATTATCTCAATCGGCCCCCAAAGAGATCACAAAGGAAAGTACATTTTAAGTCAGTTAAGCTGAGGGATGAACACCTAACACACCTCACCAAAGGGCGGGGGTGTGGAATTGTGTAGGGAAGAAACTTTAAACGATCAACACACTGCCAACACAGACTGTAGAGAGGTCACAGTCAGATGGGGTGACTAGTGTGCCCCAACCCCAAAGAAGCAAAGTTTCAAAATAATATAAAATTTAAAAAGTTTTGTACATAAACTTTTCAAGATTTTTCCAGCACTGACACAAAGCACACCCACAACGAGATTGCACTTTTATTAGAGACAACAGCTTCAGACCCAGAAAAGGGTGATGAGATGAGTTTCATAGGGCTAAATCGGTGGCAACACGTAATTTTCTTTCTTTCAAGGAGGCAAGAGAGCAAATAAGTGGTCATCTCAACAAGGGGCATATGATCCATTCTATGCGCATTTGGGAATGGATAGAGGATTTGGTCTCAGAGAGAGGTCTCATCATAATTTGTTTGGTCACTTCTGATGAAAGACATAAAAGTAAAGTTGCCCAAAGATAGTATAAAGCTGAAAACCTGAATAGCACTTTTTTTTTTTTTTTTTTTGGCTAACTCCTGGAACCACCTTTCCACTTTGGTAGGTACTTTTTACAGCACAATGAGGTTTCCCATAATGAAGTCTTTATGCTGTTTTGGCTCTCAGTAAAGCAGGCCCATATTGTTATCCTTCCTCTAAGGACAGAGCAATACGCATTAAGCTGAAATGCTACCTTCCAAAAGTGAGAAAGGGATTAGACTGCTGCTTCAAAACTGTAGAATTATTTGGAATGTTTTTTACAAATGGTTGCTACATCAACAACAAAAAAGGTAATTACAAAATGTGACATCACAACATATTTAAAGACACTTTGCATTGTGCTCACATTCCCCTAAATGCTGTTCCCAAAGGAGCTCAGCCTCCAGCCCAAATGGAATCTCTCATGAGAGGCAGAGACAGTTTGGTGAAAAGAACAAAGGGGTAGGGGTGGGGCTGGGAGAGGTGGTGAAAAGAAAGCAGCCTTCCAGTTAAAGATAAGCCTTCAGTTTAAAGGTCAGTTTCGGGCAGGCTGGCCTCAGGTGGAGTAGGGGTCAGAGGAAGGAGTGGTGGCAGGGTGGGCCTGGGGTGCTCTACATCTCATTCGGGTCATACAGAGTCTGGTCCTGCTTGTGTACATTCTTTGTGTACAGAGGTGCTCCTCTTTGGTGCATTTCAGTTTATATTCCAAATCATCAACTGTCTTTTCCATCTTGGCTATTGTTTTCTCAGTAAACTCAGCACAGGTCCCGGCCTCCTTGAGTTTATCAGTAAGAATCTTTATCTCTTCCCAAGATTAGTCTTTTTTTTTTTTTTTTTTGTCTTTCTGCCTTTTCTAGAGCTGCACCCAAGGCATATGGAGGTTCCCAGGCTAGGAGTCTAATCGGAGCTGTAGCTGCCGGCCTACGCCAGAGCTACAGCAATGCCAGATCCAAGCCGCATCTGCAACCTACACCACAGCTCACAGCAACACTGGATCCTTGACCCACTGAGCGAGGCCAGGGATCAAACTCGCAACGTCACGGTTCCTAGTCGGATTCGTTAACCACTGAGCCACAACGGGAACTCCTTAGTCTTCTTTTTGAGAGTACCTTTCTTCAGCAGTACTCAGACAATTCAGGTTCTGGTCCATCAATCTGATCTGCCCATCCCTATCTTGGCAACAGGACTCTGCCAGTTCAGCTCACTCCTCTGTGCGTTCCAAGTCTCCCTCAATAATCACCAACTTACGAGCCACCTCTTTTATTCTTCCTATCTGCCTTTTCTGCAATGTGCTTAGCTTCTCTCTGAGTTGGATTTCCTGGAGTTCCATTTTTTCTTCATCTTTTAAGGTTCAGTTTTCCATAACTTTCACACCTCTCTCCTTCTCATCAGCAGCTTTCTCAGCTTCCTCCAGCTTTTTCAGGGCAGTGGCCAGGTGCTTTTGAGTGTGGTCCAGCTCCTCTTGAACCCGCTGGATCTTCAAGGCCTTCAGCTGGCCTTCAAGGAGGCCGCCTCAGGCTCAGCCTGTTCCCAGGGCCGCCTTTCTCCATCCACTTCCCGCTGGAGGTGCTTGGCCCTCTCCTCTGCATCATCAACCTGCTGCTGCAGAACCTGGATCTCACACTTCACTGCCTCAATGGCGGTGATTCCAGCCATGGTGCCCACCCAGCTCCTGCTTGAGCTTTGGGTTCCTGCCTCTTCCACCTGGCAGCGGCAGCACCGTTTCTACTTTCTTGGTTTACTGCAGTTAATTCCTCAACTGGAAGCTTATTTAACTTTCTGTTGGTTTTTCTTTTCTACTATATGCATTTAAATAGATAATTTGCATATAAATACTCTTTAGCTGCATCCTATAAATTCTGATAGTATTTTCATTAAGTCATTTCTAGTTTCCATTGTGACCTTCTTTTTTTTGGTCTTTTTAGGACCGCACCTGTGGCATATGGAAGTTTCCAGGCTAGGGATCTAACTGGAGCTGTAGCCACTAGCCTATGCCACAGCAACACCAGACCTGAGCCACATCTGTGACCTACAACACAGCTCAGGGCAACGCCAGATCCTTAACCCACTGAGCTGAGCCAGGGATCAAACCCTGAGCGAGGCAAGAGATCAAACCCTCAACCTCATGGTTCCCAGTCAGATTTATTTCCACTGTGTCACAGCGGGAACTCCTACTTATTTATTTTTTGCATGGTCTTATTTTTAGGTGTTCTTGAAAAGAAGGTATATTCTTTGAGTTCAAGGTTCTATTAACTAAATCTAGTTAGCAACTGTGTCATTCCAACCTTACATATTTTTACTAGTTTTTGGACTGATTGCTCCAAAAATCGAGAAAGATATATTAAAATTCCATGGAGTTTCGGTTGAGGCTTATGGTAACAAACCAGACTAGTATCCATGAGGATGCAAATTTGATCCCTGGCCTTGCTCAGTGGGTTAAGGGTCCAGCGTTGCCATGAGCTGTGGTATAGGTCACAGATGTGGCTTGGATCTGGCGTTGCTGTGGCTGTGGCATAGGCCAACAGCTACATCTGATTTGCCGGCTAGCCTGGGATCCTCCACATGCTGCAAGTGCGGCCCTAAAAAGACCCCCCCCAAAAAAAAGGGGAAAGAAAGAAAACAAAAAGAAAAACATTCTACATGCTAGAATGGACAGCAGTACAAAGACTTAGGTGCCTTGTGTGCCCCCGGGGTCCTACCTAGCCTCAACTGTCACAACCTCTGCTGTCCTGGGCCAAGACCCCTCACCTGTCTCTTGCTCTCCAGGACGAAAAGCTCACTGATCTTCTTCTGCTTATAGACGTCATTCTTCTCCAGCAATTTTTTGTGCAGCCAGTCGGGGTGTTTGACACGTGGTACTGGATTCTTCACCTGCACGAAGGGGACACGGATCACTTGCCTGACTGCTAGGCGGGGCCTGGCCCAGGTTTCTCCGACTTTTACGTCACACTGGACCCTGTTCCCACTGGCTCTTGAGCTCACCTGCTGCAGAGCCGCAGGAATTGTGATGATCTTCTGGATGGCGCTCCCCAGCCGCTCGATGTAGTAGTCCCAGTCCAGGATCTGAGTGTGCAGGAGGCCAGCACCAGTGGGGTATGCGTAAGAGACAAGTAACAGCAGTGTGCTTCACTCTGCCACGCGCTGCACTGAATAAGCCTTCATGTGTCTTACTTAACCCTCTTAGAAATTCTATGCCAACGGGTGCCTGTTTCAGAGGAGGAAGCTGAGGTGGAGAGTATAAATGACCCTCCCAGGATCAGAGGTGGCCAGGCCAGCACTCAGAACCCTGGGCCAGACCTCAAGCCTTAGTCCATCCAAGAGCATAGGGAAAGGGCCTCGCTGGCACCTAGCATCTCCAGTTTTGCCCTAGGTGTTTATTTCCCTCATTCATTATATAATAGAAAGATGGAAATCAAGAGTGAAGTCTCCAGACAAAAAGGTGACCTGAGTCAGGGATACTCTGCCCTGTTGAGTTTTTCTCCTAAACTTCTGGGAGTAGGAGAAACACAAAAAACTCAGCACTCACTGTCCGAATATCAAAGTCTTGAAGGGAAGAACTTTTAAGCCATTTCCGGAGAAAGTGCTTCCTCACTGTGGGTTCTGCCTGGAAAATGGCGAGTGGAATGGCCCTGGGTGAGAAGAAACACAAACTCACAAGTGTGAAGATCTCCCTAAACCCAATCATAGCACTGATATCAAGTATTTTACATTAAATAAGTACTTAGGACCTACTTTGTAACCTACGTTTTTAGGGCTTTTTTTTTGTGTGTGTGTGTTTTTAGGTGGCATATAGAAGTTCCCAGGCTAGGAGTCGAATCAGAGCTGCAGCTGGCAGCCTACTCCACAGCCACAATCTGGGATCCAAGCTGCATCTGTAACCATAGCTCACAGCCAACGCTGGATTCCTAACCCACTGAGCGAGGCCAGGGATCAAATCTGAGTCCTAATGGATATTAGTCAGGTTCGTTACTGCAGAGCCATGATGGAAATTCCTGTAACCTATGTTTCTACTGAATGCAGTTATTTTGTATAATAAACTGTACCTATATCTGACATTTATCATACTTAATAACTAAATAATACTTCACCATATTAAAATACCATGGTTTAACACACAACCCCCCACCAATGGCAATCTGGTCTATTGTGTTTCGCCACTGTTTACAGAGCTGTTTACAAACATCCTTACTTAAATTACATATTCATGAGCATGCATATAATAAATCATTAAAAACATGATATTCACTGAGTAAAATAAGAGAGTCCACCTACTCTCCTGAAAGATGAAAGCAGTTTTCACATCACTAGCAAAGCAATAGGGCAATTGTCACTACTCCTTTCTTCTCACTGGAGACAGTATTTGTTATCATGAAATATGAAGAAACACCACCACCCAGGGCTCTCAAACTGGTCCTAACATTTTTACTTCATGGATGAAAAACTAAAAATGAGGATGAGGTTCTCTGTGCAGCGTCCCTGCCCTTCCTCATACAGAAGTAAACACAGTCTTTATCTTGGTGTTTACCAATCCTGTGCATGCCTTTACAGCATTTATGTGTGCGTTTTCCAGGTGTGTAAACTTAAACAGATGGAAGTGCACTCTGTGCGTCAGCCTGCATTCTGCCTTTCCTGTTCAACTGTTTTGAGCTCTGTCGGTGTAGTTACAGCACTGATTCAATCATCCCAACTCCTGAAGAGCATTTTAGTGCATAAATAATACATTCCTCCATTTTCTGGCTGGTGGACACTTTTCTATTCCCAGACTTTGCTTTTAAACACAATATAAACACACACTGGCAGCTACGTGGGGGCAGGTTCACAGAGGCGCTCAACTGTGGGGCAAACTGGGGGTCTCCACCATGCACTGCTGGTTTCTCTCCAAAGAGACTGTGGTCCACACTCCCAAACACACTGTGTGAGCGCCAGTCTCTACGGTCAGCAACAACTGGTATCATCAGACTTTTCATTTCCAACTAAGAGACATTTTTAAATCTGCTTTTCTTGATTGCTATGAGTCTGAACATCTTTGTATGTGCTGGCCATCAATTTCTTTATTTTTGAACTGCCCATTCATATCTGTTGCCCACTTTTTCTTGCGGTTGTTTGCCTTTTCTTATTGACATACAGGAATTCTTTTTTTCTTCTCTTTTTAGGGCCATACCTGCAGCAAATGGAGGTTCCCAGGCTAGGGGTCAAATCGGAGCTACAGCTGCTGGCCTAGACCACAGCTATAGCAACTCGGGATCCAACCTATACCATAGCTCGTGGCAATGCTAGATCCTTTAACCCACTGAGCAAGGTCAGGGATTGAATCAGCATCCTCATGGAACTGGGGTTCATTACCACTGAGCCACAACAGAAACTCCGGCATATAGGAATTCTTTATTTTACTGTGTATCATCTATTTTAGCTTTACATCAAATTCCTTCTCTTTCTGTTACGACTCTGGGGATTTCTTTTTAAGAAAACTTTTGATGTGTTTCGTGGACTTTCTTCTTTCTTCAGGCCCTTCTAGCATAGATAAGGACACTGATTACTCAAGTTTCAGGCTCTGTCAGTTATCGACTGCTGTATTATCAACAGTCGGTTGAAACAATAACCATTTCTTATTTAGGAGTCTATAATTTGAGTGATCTCTGCAAGAGTCACTGGTGTAGCTGCAGTGGCCTCCCTTACGGGCATCGCAGTTGATGCTGTTGGCTGGGCCTCCGGCACATGAGCTCACAGGCTTCCTGGATTGGGGCTCCTTTCACACACAATCTCTTAGCCACGCCTGGCAGCAAGAGGGCAAGAGAAGACCCGCAAGGCCTTTTGGGACCAGAGTTCAGCAGCTGCATGTTACTTTCGCCATATTCTACTGGTCACAGCAAGTCGCAGGGCTGCCTCACAGGAGGAGCTGCAAGACCCTAATTACAAGGATGACAGAGATACTGCTGAGGCCATCCTTGACAGTTTCTCTTGATGGAATTCAGTACTACTTTCCTGTGTCTACCCATTGGCCACTCTAGTCCTTGAGTTCTTGGCAGGAAGCTCTACCATAGTCACAGTACTCACAGGCAGGTGTGAGTTCTTTTTTTCATTCTGTGCACCATCAACAGGAAAGACTGTGCCTTCGATACACTGTACTTTCCTGTTTCATTCGTGAAGCCCTTGCAACATTCCAACAGCCCAATGAGCACTGGTGACACAACTGCCCTGAGGACCCTGGAGTTTCCAGAGTCAGGCCTGGAAGCTGCTATCTGATAGGATCCTTTGCAGCTCCCCTTGATAAGTTCCAGAAGCTGGAGGACATTTCCTTCTGTTGTAAAGGGGGTCGGGAGGCGAGTCACTGGCGGTGCACAGAAGCCTCAGATGCCAGAGCATTCTGTGAGGCTCACAGTGCAACCTCTCCAGCCAGGCTGGCATCAGTCTCCTCGAGGGTTGAGTGATCTGCAGCCCTGGTTTACACCTGAACTGGACTTGTGATAGGCCCCTCATAGCAGACCCTCCAAGACATCCTCACTCCCAGGGGGCCCACTGGGGCCCCAGCAAGCTTTCGTGTCATCCGATCTGCAGGGGTCCAGGGCCCAGGTCCTGCCTCTTCCAAGTTCTGACCATCCCTGCACTGTTCAAGCAGGCGCACCTCTAAGGAGGGACAGAGGTTCCATAGCAGCGTGAGCATCCCAGTCCCTCACGGAATTCCTCCTTTAATCCGGGAATGCCTTACCTCTCTGTGACTGGAGACCCCTCAGGTTTCTGGGAGATGATGTATCGGCAGCTCAGCCCTGCGTCCTTCACCATCTGATCCCCCAGGAACTCAGCCAGGCGCTTGGCCGTGCTGATGGATGTAGACTTCTGCTCCCCGTAATCTTCCAGCTTCCGAGACATGGAGCGGTTCTCAGAGATCAGCTCGAACAGCTCAGAATCGGGCATGTTAGCTGCCTGGAGAAAGAGGAAGTGGGCAAAACGTCACGCAGAAGGAAGGGAGCACCATACTCAGCTCGCCCAAGACCCTCCGCCAACTGAGTCCTGCGTTCCTCCAGCCTGAGGGGTGAGGGCAGTTGCTGCCAGGGTGCAGCAACACGAAACCACAACAAAGTCTGAATTTTTATGTTTTTTGGGTAGGGGGGCCATGCCCACAGTATGTGGAAGTTCAAAGGCCAGAGACTAAACCCACGCCACAACAGCGACCCGAGCCATTGCAGTGGCAATGCCGGATCCTTAACCCGCTGCACGGGAGAAATTCAATTTTTATATTATTAAACTATGCAGGAGTTCCCATCGTGTCTCAGTGGAAACAAATCTAAAATATCCATGGGAGTTCCCGTCGTGGCTCGACGGTTAACGAATCCGACTAGGAACCATGAGGTTGTGGGTTCAATCCCTGGCCTTGCTCAGTGGGTTAATGATCTGGCGTTGGTGTGAGCTGTGGTGTAGGTTGCAGACGTGGCTCAGATCTGGTGTTGCTGTGGTTCTGGCGTAGGCCGGCGGCTATAGCTCCAATTAGACCCCTAGCCTGGGAACCTCCATATACCGCGAGTGCAGCCCTAGAAAAGGCTAAATAAATAAAGTATCCATGAGGATGAAGTTTCGATCCCTGGCCTCCTCACTCAGTGGATTATGGAGCTGTGGTGTAGGTCACAGGTGCGGCTCAGATGCTATGTTGCTGTGGCTGTGGCTGCGGCTGGCAGCTGCAGGTCTGATTAGACCCCTAGCCTGGAAACCCCCATTTGCCATGGGTGTGGCCTTAAAAAAAAAAAAAAAAAAACTGTGTGGGAAGTTACCAAGAAACATTTATTGAGCTATTAGCACCAAGACTGCAGAAAAAGAGGAAAGGCAGAAAAATTGATTTTTCTCCTAAAAGAAAGAAAAAGATGGGACAGGAGGAACCAAGAAGGAAAAAGAAAAGACAAGTGGCCAAATGGCCAGCAGCTGAACCAACTGAGGGGCCAGCAGCATTCCTCAGCGACGAGGAGCCCAAGGGGGCTGTCTAAGGACAAAGGGCTTACAATTTGATGATTATCTGGCTACTCGTCTCCCTCACAAAATTCCATCACTGGATATAGAAGCTGAAGGAAATTCTGAGAGGCCCTGGCACTAATGAAGTCGTGGGATTTCATAAGAATTAGCCTTGAGTTCATCTCTCGCCTTGGACCCTGGGTCCCTTACCTTGCTGTACAGCACGTCCAGCCAGTAATCAGCCACCTTGGCCACAGAGCTGTACACCTCTTCTAGCGTGCTGCCCTTGAGGAAGGCCTCGAACACTGAGGACTGGAAGATTTTAATCAGCTGCAGCTCCCCTCGGCGTTTGACCTCGAAGCCCTTGAGCTCGGCCAGGGATCCATCCTCGTTGAATACGGCATACCTAGAGACACAGGCAGGCATGGCAGAGAACAGAAACCTGGCATGCCGACTGCTTCTCATCACTCCCCTGCTTCCTCCTCTTTCTCACCCTGCCCGCTAGCATCCAACAAGCAGCAAACATCTCTCCACCCTGGAGGTTTAAGCTACTCCAAAATAAAAGTGACTGCAGGGTCTGCAATCTGTAGAACCAGAATGTAACAGGTGGAGAACAGAGATGGTAGTATTAGTGCTGATAAAAGCACTGGAAATTGAATCAAAAAGGCCCAAATTGGAGTTCCTGTTGCAGCTTGGCAGGTTAAGGATACGGGTTCAATCCCTGGCCTCCCTCAGTGGGTTAATGAACCAGTGTTGCCATAAGCTGTGGTGTAAGTTGTAGATGCAGCTCGGATCTGGCATTGCTGTGGCTGTGGTGTAGGCTGGCAGGTGCAGCTCTGATTCAGCTCCTAGCCTGCGATCTTCTATATGCCATGGGTGCAGCCCTAAAAAGACAAAAAAATCAAAAAAAAGGCCAAACCACAGAACTGTCCTGTTACCATCCTGTGTCCTGGTCCATTCCCTAGAGGAGCTGTTAAACCTGACCCACCCTTTCCTTTCCCAAGCATAAGGGCTGTGGGATTCCTACCTCTTCTTCAGTTTCTTGCCTTCCTCCTTGGAGGCTGGCAGGATCATGGCAAGGTAGGGTCCATCAACCTCAAAAAAGATGCTATTCTCTGAGCGGGTGACGTAGGTGAGGGAGGAAGGCTCAGCTAGCTCCTGGTACTGATGGTTGGTGAAGCCTTCCTGCAAGTGTGCAGAGAGGGCAGCCTTACTGGTAACCATCCCAACCTGGACAAGACCAGTTGCCCCCCCCTCAGGGGTGAAGGGTCAGCAAGCTGGGCAAGAGAAGGGGATCGTGTTCTGACACACGCCAACATGGACCAGTCAAAGTGCCTCCTGCTAGGTCCAAAAGGTTATACAACATGTTTCTGTTCACAGGACATTCTGGAAAAGGCAAAAATCATCACACAAAGAACAAGCTAAGGAGATGGGTTCAGGCATGAGGAGAGGGGCCGACAACAAAGGGTAGCACCAAGGAACCTTTGGGTGGTGGACACAGGCCTCTATGTGTGGGTCAGAACCCACAGAACTGCACCCTGTAAAGTAAGTAAATTAAAACACATTCCAGGAGTTCCCATTGTGGCTCAGCAGTAACAAAGCCAACTAGTATGCACGAAGACATGGGTTCGATCCCTGGCCTCGCTCAGTGGGTTAAGAATCCAGCGCTGCCGTGAGACATGGTGTAGGTCACAGATGCAGCTCAGATCCTGAGTTGCTGTGGCTGTGGCATAGGCTGGCAGCTGTAGCTCTGATTTGACCTCTAGCCTGGAAACTTCCACATGCCACAGGTGTGGCCCTAAAAAGACAAAAAAGAAGAAGAAAAGAAATACCCCCCCCCAAAATATCTCCTCCAGGAATTACCGCTGTGACACAAGGGGATCAACGCAGTCTCTAGAGTGCTGGGAAGCGGGTTTGATCCCTGGCCCAGCAGTGGATTAAGGATGCGGCACTGCCGTAGCTGCAGAGTAGGTTATATCTGCTGCTCGGATCTGATCCCTGGGCCAGGGACTTTCTATGCCTTGGGGTGGCCAAAAAAGAAAAAAAAAGTATTTCCTTCTGGCCAAAAAAGAAAAAAAAAGTATTTCCTCCACAGCATTTACTGATTCATCCGGTGGCTCAGATATACTCTCACACTCATGGGAGCGTGGTTCAATAATTCACACCCATGACATGGCAGCGGGGAAGCCAGCAGTACAGGTCCTGATACTGTGCCCTGACAGAATACCAACTAGGGGTGCATCACCTCTAGGGCTTTTCTCCCCAAACCCCAAGTAATCTCAGTTTAATAACAAAGAGAAACAGACAAATCCAAATCTAGGAGCAGTAAACAAAACACTTGACATGTACTCATCATTATCAGTGTCCTGGTTTTAACAGAGCGGAAGGACCAAGGGGCTGCCAGGTTGGAGGAGACTAAAGAGACAGGATGACCAAATGCAGCCTGAAATCCTGGAGAAACTGGGAAACCCAAGTAAAGCTGTGGTTTAGTTACAGTGTGGAGCCATTGTGACTTCTTAGTTCTGACAATTATACTGGTTTACAGAAGATCTAACTTTACGGGAAGCAGGCTGAGGATACATAGGCGTTCTGTTTTCTACTGTGCGATTTTTCTCTAAGCCTGGGTTTAAGGCTGAAGGACAATATAGACTCCTTTTTAGGGCTGCACCTGCAGCATATGGAAGTTCCCAGGCCAGGGGTCGAACTGGAGCTGCAGTTACCAGCCTACACCATGGTCACAGCAACACCAGATCCTTAACCCACTGAGCTGAGGCCAGGAATCGAACCCACATCCTCACAGACACTATGCTGGGTGCTTCACCTGCTGAGTCACAATAGGAATTCCAGAGTAAGATAACTTTTGCGCACACCATTTTCTGGACAGATGCTCAGCCTACAGAAAACCAATCTACAGAGGCGGCTCAGAAGCCATGTTGTTGTGGCTGTAGCAAAAGCCAGAAACTGCAGGTCCGATTCAACCCCTACCCCGGGAACGTCCATATGCCGCAGGTGTGATCCTAAAAAAAAATAAAAAGAAGGAAGGAAGGAAGGAAGGAAGGAAAGAAAGAAAGAAAGAAAAGGAAAGAAAGGAAGGGAGAGAGAAAGGAAGAAAGGAAGGAAGAAAGAAAGAAAACCAATCTGAATGGTGGAGGCAGGGTGGTCTGAAATCGGGAAAGTAAGCACATCAGTAGAAGAGACAGAGCTGTCCCCTCTCCCAAATGCCTCAGAGTGGTGGCACTAAGAACCCAAGCCCAGACGGTAGCCCCGCATTGGAGACCCAGGCTCACCTTGACCATGATGTTTAACATGGCCCCGGGGTAGGAGATGGTCACCTTGGGCTTTTTCACACTGGTCGTCTTGATGACAAAGTTTTCAGGGAAGCTATTAGGCAGGACGCACCATATTCCATCTGTGTCCAGCTCTAAGGGCCTCCTTCAGAGAAACAGAGAAGTGAGGCCACATGGATGCTAGACTGTGGCCTCCTTAGCAAGAACCCCAGGTTGAGTCCCAACAGTGGGCGGGGCTCCTCCTGGCCATGAACCCGCGAAATGAAACAACCGCCAATTTCCACCTCCATCTTCACCTACTTGCTCCCCCCCACCCCTAGACCTCCCACCTTCCCTACCAGGCATGCCCCCCACCCCCCGCAACCAGCAGCTGAGCTGGGTGCACCACTCACCCGATCTGCTCAATCAGCTCCCGCGCCTGGGTGATAATGTTGGCCCCCGTGAAGCAGACGATGCCGGCCATCTCCATGGAGTACCAGCGGGCCCTGGGAAGGACAGTGACAGCCAGGGGAGGGGGGGTCATTACAGGAGGTGGGATTTGGGGGAGGGAGAAAAGGATGCCGAAAAGGGGACAAAAAGTGGACATGGGAAGTGCTGAAAGAGAACTAGTGGAATTTAGCTCTGCCGAGGCCACGCCTCTGTTTCTACGTCAAGGTGCAGGGTTCAGCTCAGGAAAGTTCTGGAAGGATGCAGCATGCTGCCACTGCAATAGCTCACGACCTCAGCCTCAGCAGGATGGTTAATACAAGCCCAGATGGTGGCATGTCCCCATGAGCATCCTCTCGTGCTTCCCAGCAACACCTCAGGCCTTTTCTGTTCTCCCAACCCCAACGGGCATGCTCTGACTTCTCAGGAAAAACACAAGCCTGCAGGTGCCCAGGCTCGCTGTTCACACCAGGTCTCAGACCTGAGGCCAATCCTCCCACCCCAGTAAATCAGGTTCCAGCTCTCAGACCCTCCCTCTCTGCCATCAAAAAGCAATTAAGTAAAGCCACCCTCCCTCACCCCCACCTTTCTCCTTCTCCAGAGCCACCCACATTGACCCTCCCAGTCCCCCGCCCACACTGGCCAGGCCTCACCTTCATGAGCTACTCTCCCTCGGCCCTCACCCACCTGGCTGTTGGTCCAGCAGACACACTCAGACCCCTCCTCGCCTCGTCCCCCCTTGGCACCTGAACTCAAGAACAGTCTCCAGCTTGGCTTTAAGATCCCCCACTCCCTCCCGGCTTTCTCATCTTTTCAGAAGGCTTTACACACCTCATTAGTCACATGCCAGAAACTACCAGACTGCCGTCTCCAGCCCATGATGTTGAGAAGAACATGTCCAGCATGCCCCCTTTAGACCCCCAGGACCCTCCAGGTCAGCGTGACCTCGACACCCACCCAACCTGCTTTCTCTTGTATTCTCTGAATTGAGACCCTGACTCTCCCTCTCACTTGCACCCTCGGCCCCACCCATCTCAAGCTCATGCTTTGACTAGCCCCACAGGCCTCACCAGGCAGGAGCCTACCCCTTGCGCATGACGTAGCCATAGAAGGAGTTGAGGATGCACTTGTGCGCCAGCTGCAGGGAGTCATACAGGACCTCCATGTTCCTGCAGCGCTTCACCTCCGCCGCGTCCCCCGCCTCCACAGCTGCAGAGAGCTTCTTCTTCCACACCTGAGATTCACACAAAGACCGATTACCCCCTAGTCTTCAGGCTCACGTTACATGTACAGTTAATGGCTCCAGGGGTTTAACATTTTGAAAATTTCAAACTTACAGAAAACCTGAAAAGGAAGTACAGCAAAGGCCATATACAAGAGGGGCCACCGTTAATATTTTTACATTTCCTTTAGCCCATCCCCTTTCTCTATCAGCACAAACATTTGAAAGTTGTAGAAATCACAACCCAGCCCCCCTAAATACTTTGGTATACAATTTCCAGGAATAAATCATAGGGACAGAGTAGGATAATTAATTTAGAAATTCCACTAGGGGATTAAAGATAACAGAGAGGGAATTTTTATCCATTTGTTTTAATTTTTTTAGGGCCGCACCCATTCCCAGGCCAGGGGTTGAATCGGAGCTACACCTGCTGGCCCACGCCAGAGCCACAGCAATATGGGATCTGAGCCTTGTCTGTGACCTACACCACAGCTCACAGCAATGCCAGATCTTTAATCCACTGAGCAAGACCAGGGATCAAATCCACATTCTCATGGATACTAGCTGGGTTTGTTACCACTGAGCCACAACGGGAACTCCTCAGAAAAGGAATTTTAAGGGAGTTTGGGAAACTGTCGTAAGCTAGTGACCACTCAAGAAAAGAATCCAGGGAGTTCCCTTCGTGGCTCAGTGGTTAACGAATCTGACTAAGAACCATGAGGTTGCGGGTTCGATCCCTGGCCTTGCTCAGTGGGTTAAGGATCCGGCGTTGCCGTGAGCTGTGGTGTAGGTTGCAGATGCGGCTCGGATCCCTCGTTGCTGTGGCTGTGGCGAAGGCCGTCAGCTACAGCTCCTGTTAGACCCCTAGCCTGGGAACCTCCATATGCCGCAGGTGCAGCTCTAGATAAAGGGCAAAAAGACAAAAAAAAAAAAAAAGAATCCAGTAACCAAGTAACACCTACACTACCTTGAAAGAAGACCAGGCACATTCAAGCACCAGGTACACCCTAGCCACAAACCCTGATGGTCAGAACAAAAGACAATAGACATGGGGTCCGAATCTTGTTAAAGGAAGTCAGAGAGTTAATAGTCCTGGAAAAGCAGCATTTCTGCACGCAGCCAAGACAGGAATATGGGTGGAGGGGAAAGAAGCTAGGGGAAAGGGGACATTATACCAGAACCTGAGATGAATTACAGTTATTTTAGTATATGTTACCCCCCTCTTGCTAATACACAAATGATTTAAATGGTGCCATGAGAACCCTTCTACACTGTCGGTGGGAATGTAAATTGGTACAACCACTGTGGAAAACAGTATGTAGGTGTCTCGGAAAACTATACAGAGAACTACCATATGATCCAGCAATCCCAATCTTGGGCATATATCTGGACAACTTTCCTTGAAAAAGACACATGCACCCGTATGTTCATGGAAACACTATTCACAATAGCCAAGACATACAACCTAAATGTCCATCAACAGATGAATGGATTAAGGTGTGGTACATTTACACAATGGAATACTACTTAGCCATAAAATGAACAAAATAATGCCATTTGCAGCAACATGGATGGAACTAGAGACTCTCATACTAAATGAAGTCAGTCAGAAAGAGAAAGACAGGAGTTCCCATCATGGCTCAGCGGAAACGAATCCGACTAGGAACCATGAGGTTGCAGGTTCGATCGCTGGCCTCGCTCAGTGGGTTAAGGATCTGGCGTTGCCATGAGCTGTGGTGTAGGTCGTAGACGCGGCTCGGATCCCGCGTTGCTGTGGCTCTGGTGTAGGCCAGTAGCTATAGCTCCTATTAGACCCCTAGCTTGGGAATATCCACATGCCGCGGGTGCGGCCCTAAAATGACAAAAAGACAAAAAAAAGAAAGAAAGACAAATACCATATGATATCACTTACATCTGGAATCTAATATACAGCACAAATGAACCTTTCCACAGAAAAGAAACTCATGGACTTGGAGAATACACTTGCGGTTGCCAAAGGGAGGGGGAGTGGGATAGACTTGGAATCTAGGGTTAATAGATGCAAACTATTGCCTTTGGAATGGATGGGCAATGAGATCCTGCTCTACAGCACTGGGAACTATATCTAGTCACTTATGATAGGGCATCTAATGTGAGAAAAAGAATGTATATATGTATGTGTGACTGGGTCACCTTGCTGTACAGTAGCAAATTGACAGAAAACTGTAAAACAGCTATGATGAAAAAAAAAACCCACTAAAAAAAAAAAGTTCCCAGGCTAGGAGTCCAATTGGAGCTGCAGCTGCTGGCCTATGTCACAGCTCAGAGCAACGCCGGATCCTTAACCCACTGATTGAGGCCAGGAATCAAACTTGCATCCTTATGGATCCTAGTTGCGTTCGTTACACTGAGTCAGCCGCAAAGGATTTCCCACTGTGGCACAACAGGATCAGAGGCATCTCTGCAGCACCAGGACACGATTCAATCCCCAGCCCGGCATACTGGGTTAAAGGATCCAGCTCTGCCACAGCTATGAGGTAGGCTACAACTGAAGCTCAGATCTGATCCCCAGTCGGGGAACTCCATATGCCATGGGGCAGCCAAAAAAGGAAAACAAAAACAAAAAACTACAAAGGAGTTCCCTGGTGATGCAGCAGGTTAAGTGTCTGGTGTTGTCACTGCAGTGGCTCAGGTCGCTGCTGTGGCACAGGTTTGATCCCTGTGGGAACTTCCACAAGCTGTGGACACAGTCAAAAAGAAAAACACAAAACAAAACACAAAAAAACAACTGCATACTTATTGTCTGAATCCATGTGCCAGCTCAGCTCAGAGGTCGGGAGCAAAACACCCAGACACCACCAAGAAAAGATTTCCACCTTAGCAACTAGAATCGGTTCTGACTTTACAAATGTCAGACTCACCTTGTGGAGACCTTTGAACTCATAGCGCCTATCCCGGAAGGCACGCACCGTGTCCACATAGAAAGAGTTCTCCCGCTGGCAGATGGTGGTGAGACGCTCTTCCACCTTGGTCACGTGGATCTTCTTGTATGCCTTCCGGCAGTAATCTGAGGCCCAGGTGAGAGTAGGGGGCAGGTGAGCTCCACACAGGAGGCAGGCCTCCTGGGCACATCAAGAGAGATCGGCAATGGATGCCGACAAATGCGGCTATTTAGATTAACACAGAGGAGCAACAAACTCAAAGACATGCTGCTAGTGAATCAAATCCAAGAGACCAAATGCACAAAGACCACAGGGAGAAGGGTTGGGTATCTGAACACTCGTGTGAGGGTGGTGACAAAAGGAAGCCTACAGGAAGAACCAGCCAGCAGCAGTCTCATCTAGCTCAAGAGCTGATCCACCTGACCTCCCGGTGTGACACTCCCACACAGCCCAAGTGGACTCAAGACTCAGAGGACACGTGGTCTCACCTGCCAGCCTCCTCTTCTCGTATTTGGCCTGCTCCTCACGGGACAGCTCATGAAAGGCCCGGGCTGGACCCTCCGGGGTCAAGGGAGGGAACTTCTCTGACTCCAGCTGGTGCTGGATCCGATGATACTCACTGCGACTGGCCGGCACTAGGAGGGGTGATGGGAACAGTCCGTGATGGAGAACCGCGCCCGCATCCTGCTAGGCAGCCCTCCAAGGACCCACACTCACTGAACTCGCCCCTCCACTGCCAGGCCATCTTCCGCTGGCAGTTTGCTCCAGGCTTGTTGAAATCACACGCAGCACAGGTGGCCTCGTGCACCATGGCAGAGGGCTGTGAGGGGACACGGAGGGAGCAGTTAAGGTCTGGGCAGAAAGAGCTTGGTTCTGATGTGAGAATCTGGCTCACCTGCAGGCGGTTCGTCAAGATGATGTTGGGGTACATGGCCCCCACATCCAGGTGGTAGATCAGCGGACACTCAATTCGGTTAGGAACATCTTTCAAGGAGGTGAGCTTGGTCTTAATCTGATCACACACCTACCGAGAAAGAGGAAAGAAGTGGAGCCTGGTGACCAAGGTGAAAACTAGAGACTGAACAGTGACAGAGAAAGCACCTAAGGTTTCAGACAGACCACACCACCAATACCAGGCCTGCAGATGCGGGGACCTGCAAGAAAGGGCAAAGGACAGCATCAGGGGAAGCAGCAGCCTCCACCCCAAGAGAACTCTGGGGGTTGGGAGAAAAGTGCACGATAGTCTGTGACCTCACGTGGCACAGCACAGGCCGTCTGAACACGAGTATGGGACTCAGATGATCAACAGCCACACTTCCTAGGAGCCCCAAGTGCTCCCTGGTGGAGGTGCGTGACGTGCCATCCTTGGCCAGGAAACCCCTCATTTGACAGATGAGAAAGATCAAGAGGATGGCATGGGATCAAGAACAGGCCCTCTTAGGAGTTCCCATTTGTAGCTCAGTGGTAACGAACCCGACTAGTATCCATGAGGATGCAGGTTTGATCCCTGGCCTCGTTCGGTGTGTTAAAGGATCTGGCGTTGTCGTGAGCTATGGTGTATGTAGGTCACAGATGTGGCTTAGATCTGGTTGCTGTGGTGTAGGACGGTGGCTACAGCTCCAATTCAACCCCTAGCCTGGGAACTTCCACATGCCATGGGTGCGGTCCTAAAAAGACAAAAAAAAAAAGTGCCACTAGGTCATCCCCAGAGAACAAGCAGACTCACAACCAGAGCATGAACAGTCAGCTGACTCAGTGGCGGCTCCAGCAGAGGCTGAGCCCTGCGGCAGGGTCCCCGCAACCACTCCCAGATTTGGTGACTCAGGTGAAAGAACACAAGAGCTCCATCAGCAGAGGGAAAGGCATTTGGGACAAAGTCAGGAGAAGCCCAGGCTCAAGCTGGGATGAGCTTAATTCTTCCACCTTAAGATGCGACCACTTGGGGGAAGCTCATGGAGCCCCAGCGCCCAGGGTGTTTACTGGGAGCCAGTCATATAGGCGCTCGGCCTGCACAGACCAAAACTCCAGACACGCAGAAGGAAACAGCATAAATCATGTTGTTTGCACAGGGAACCTAAGCAGACATAAGGCATTCCTATCAGGTGAGAAACCTCCTGAAAGGTTCCCAGCCGCCAGCGGAGGGCGGTCACGCAGCAGGCCTTCCTAAGGTCAGCAGCCTTAGACCTGTGCTGTGAGCTCATTCCTTCTGAAGCCTTCTCAGGGAGGGGGAGCCAGCACACAACAGGGAGACAAAACGCAGGCCCCAAATAAAAGGCAGGCCTCTCAAAGGAACCTCCATAGAAGGATAAACTAGAACAAGCGTGCTCACTGAAAGCATGTCTCTTCTAAGCTCTGGGGCGAAGGATGTGTCTTCCCTGAGCATCTGTCCCCAAGGGCCCTAACTCGGGTCTGTGATTTGCACTATACTCTCCTCCTGGTCTGAGACCCTCCAGCAAGGAACCAGGTAAGAGGGGATATCAGGCCTGTCACCAGGGGAACCAGGCAGAAACTGCAATACTACCTGACTGAAGATAAATTCACATTCTGAAACTGCACAGAAAAGACACCCATGACTGAGCACAGACAGTGGGAGGAGCTCCCCAACAACAAACCTCCTGGAGCAATCATGCTAGAATGAGGCTAAAGATAAGAAAGGTCAACAATCTAAAATACAGGAAGAGGAGTTCCTGTGGTGGCTCAGCAGAAATGAACCTGAGTATCCGTGAGGAGGCGGGTTTGATCCCTGGCCTCACTTACTGGGTTATGGTTCTGGTGTTGCCCCAAGCTGTGGTGTAGGTCGCAGATGTGGCTCGGATCTGTCATTGTTGTGGCTGTGGCGCAGGACTGTGGCTACAGCTCCAATTCAACCCCTAGCCGCTGAACCTCCACAGGCTGCAGGCACGACCCCAAAAAGACCAAAAAAAAAAAAAAAAAAAAATTTAAATTTTAAAATTTAAAAAAAACACACAAGAAAGTCTACCTTTATTTTTTTTTAGGGCCACACCTGGGTAATATGGAAATTCCTGGGCTGGTGGTCAAAGTGGAGCTACAGCTGCTGGCCTATGCCACCGCCACAGCAACACAGGATCTGACCTATACCGCAGCTTGTGGCAACGCCTGACCCTTAACCCACTGAGCAACAGGGATCCAACCCTCATCCTCAAAGACACTATGTCAGGTTCTTAACCTGCTGAGCCACAACGGGAGCTCTAAAAGTCCACTTTTGGAGTTCCCATCGTGGCTCAGTGGTTAATGAATCTGACTAGGAAACATGAGGTTGCGGGTTCGATCCCTGGCCTCGCTCAATGGGTTAGGATCTGGCATTGCCATGAGCTGTGGTGCAGATTGTAGATGTGGCTTGGATCCCGCATTGCTGTGGCCGTGGTGTAGGCCAGCAGCTGCAGCTCCGATTGGACCCCTAGCCTGGGAATCTCCATATGCCTTGGGTGCAACACTGGAAAAGACAAAAAAAAAAAACAATTTAAAAAAATGATACTTACTGTTTCCAACTGGATTTTAGGTAAATGAACCATTTGGAGAGTGTGCTAAGGCATGTTAAAAATGCTGCTCAGGGAGGGAAGATGAGAGGATCCAAATAAGAAGGCAGGCTGTGGTGACAGCAGACCACACCTGGACAAGCCAGACGGCACTGTGAACCCCCAGCTGACAGCTCCCACCAGTTGTCTCCACACCACTGCCAGGAGGATCACTCAGGAATAAAAGGTGAACCTGCTGCCTTTTCCCTAAAGACCCTGGGCCGCCCTGCAGAAAATACTGTCAGGGGCTTTGGAGGCAGCTATTGAGATCTGTATCTGTCATGTGGAAAGAGTTCACATCCAGACTAATTAAGGCTGCTCAGCCCCTCTTTCCACCCCACTCCTTACTCCTTTCACTGCCTCTCAGACTTGGTTCCCTCAAGGCGTTCTTTACCTCCTGTTTGTTACTCAGCTCAACTCTTCTTTCCAAGCTGGTTCCTGGGGAGTTCCCAAAGTATATGACAGATGCAGCTAACGGCTGCACAGCACTTTATAATTAGCAGAGCACATGCACACATTCTTGTTTGAATTTTGCCTGGTGAATCTGCTTCAAGATGTTTCTTTCTTTCTTTTTAATGGCCACACCTGCAGCATATGGAAATTCCCAGGCTAGGTGTCGAATCAGAGGGGCAGCTGCCAGCCCGCACCACAGCCACAGCCACATCAGATCCAAGCCACGTCTGTAACCTACACAATAGCTCATGGCAATGCCAGATCCTTAACCCACTAGGTGAGGCCAGGGATCAAACCTGCGTCTTATGGATACTAGTCAGGTTCTTAACCTGATGACCCGCAACAAGAACTCCTATAAGACATTTCTTAAAAGCAACTCTAGAACTGGTAAAAACTACAAACCACTAGAGCAACTGAAAATGCTGAAGTGTTGAGCAGGTCTTGACAGAAACCCAAGGTGTGCCACGTCCGAAGGAACAGGACCAGGAAGGAGGGAGGTGCCTGGGATCTCCCATCATGTGACACGTGTTGTAAATGGCGCTTCCTAACCACCACGTGATGGACTTTACAGTCACTATATTCTACCCTGTAATTTGTAGGAACTCCTATCATAATTTTAAAAGTCTCCTTGGAGTTCCATTGTGGCTCAGCAGAAATGAATCCAACTAGTATCCATGGGATGGGTTTGATCCCTGGCCCCACTCAGTGGGTTAAGAATCCAGCGTTGCCATGAGCTATGGTATAGGTTGCAGATGCGGCTTGGATCTTGAATGGCTGTGGCTGCGGCATAGGCCAGCAGCTGTAGCTCCAATTTGACCCCTAGCTTGGGAACCTCCACATGCCACAGGTACAGCCCTAAAAAGCAAAACAAAGAAAAAAAAAAAAAAGAAAAAAAAGAAAGTCTCCTGGACAACAAAAAAATGAAAAACACTCCAACGCCTCCCCAATTGCCTACAAAACACAGTTCAGGAGCTCCTTTCGTGGCTCAGTGGTTAACGAATCTGACTAAGAACCATGAGGTTGCGGATTCGATCCCTGGCCTTGCTCAGAGGGTTCAGGATCCGGCGTTGCCGTGAGCTGTGGTGTAGGTTGCAGACGCGGCTCGGATCCCGCGTTGCTGTGGCTGTGGCGAAGGCCGGCAGCTACAGCTCCTGTTAGACCCCTAGCCTGGGAACCTCCATATGCTGTGGGTGCGGCCCCAGATAAGGCAAAAAGACAAAAAAAAAACACAGTTCAAATGAACTGGCCTGAAACCCTTCACTGGCCTTCCTCTCTCCATTGGCCCCCAGCTATGTTCCAAAAGCCATGGCCTCCTCTGCGAAATTCTCCTGCCTAAGTCACCTCACTCACTGTGACCACCACATAGTCCTCTCCTACTAGACCAGACGAGGCCCTGTGTCCTCTGTCTCAGTGACCAAGCGCCCCGCCCAGTAGGGGCACAAAAAGCAGGCCACTGACAAAAGCCAGTCTGCAAGGCAGGCTGTGTAAACAGACTGTTCTCTGGATCTCCCAAAGTGTTACCTCTTGGAAATTGGTGACCTGCTCCATGGGCACCTTCTCCTCTTCCTCGATGGCGTGACGCATGGTCTTCTCCACCCGCTGCAGCAGGAAGTCAAAGGCAGCAGGATTCTACCACAAATGGGCAAGAGAGGACATCCATAAGGCAGGAAAATGCCCTCCCACTAACTGACCTACCTCGGGTGGGACGCTATAAAAAGAATGCTCCAGAAGGAGCCAAGTGCAGCGCCCGAGAAGAGGGCAGGCAGACAAAGGACAGAGACAAAGGACAGGGCCACAGGCTGAGCAGGGGCCAAGGGCTTTACTTCAGCCCTGAGGGCTGGGTCCCTCCCGGGAAGGAGGCCAAGCCTCAGGAGACCCAGGAGGAGCGCACCATCCTGAATCGGCAGGGGATGTCACTGCGAAACACGCCCGATTCGAGGGCTTCCACGTGGCCCCCCACATAGGTCTCAGAGTCCAGCACATGGCCATCATCTGTCAGCTTGTTGAACTCCTGCTCCTGCTTGTTGGGGAAGACAATGTTGGCATGGAAGGCCTGTACCATCAGCAGGGCCTCGCACAGCGTCCCTGAGCCTTTCCGCAGCACCTACGGGGGAAACGCCAGCTGTGAGTCAAGCATCAAAGTCCAGGGGCCATGTCCGCATTGGCTCCCTGGGGCCATCCCATCAGGCAGCAGGCAGAAGAGGCACTGACCTCGTCGGGCTCCATGGGGATAATGGTGCACAGGGCGAATATAAAGGGGTGGACATACTTCATGTACAGGTAGTATGTGGCCACTGCATCTGATACCGAGTAGGTGGCCAGAGTCTGAGGAGAGAATATTGGAGCAAGGTCAGCAAGGCACCCAGTGGGCTCCCCTCCCCAGCCAAAGGTGAACTCGGCCAGGCCTCGTACGTGCCTGGGGCTGCTCGGTGGCCATCCGGCACATGTCCTCAGGGTCCAGTTCCACGGGGTCATAGCCCAGCTTGGCTTTGGCAGCTGCCTTGAGGTTGTGGCTGCCCACGGGGAGGTAACTGTCCCTTTTCACCCACCTGGGAAAGAGAGAGAGCAAAAGTCAGAGATGATTGAGAAGCAGCCCAGGAACCTGGGAGAGGTAGCCAAACTGACACAGCGGAGGAGCAGGGTCCTGACAGGTACCCCAAAGGGCTCCAAGACCTCCCACAGCACAGGCCCCTCAGCCAGATCTGGTTAGCTTCACCGACGCCCCACAAACACAAGCAGTCGCCAGAGCCAGTTCTCCAAACCCCATGGACTGCCCTCTGCCCTCAGAAAAATAATGATGTAAGGGGCAGGAACCCAGCCTTCTCTCTGGCCTTCCAGATTCCTCCACGGCCTGTCCCCTAAGGGTACCACCAGGGCCTGCCCTGCTCTCCCCACCCCTTGGCATGAAAACACCCGACCACCCTGTGCCCCCTCAACCCTATGCCTATCTCCACCTCCTCCCCAGGACTCAGCACACAACTGATACCACTGCCTCTCCAGACCCACACTCCCTACTAGCAGCACCCAATCTCGGTTTCTTTGGCCCCTCCTGCCCTGCAGGCCATCCTCTCCCCAGAAATGTCCCCTGTGGCCTCCCCAATATCACTGCCTCCACCGAGGGCCCTACCTCTTGTCTATTTCTCTGCTTGACAACCCATCATCTATTACCTATTCTTTTTTTTTTTTTTTGGTTTTTGATTTTTACAACACCATGCCCTCCACGTGGATGAGGCTCCCAGGCCTGCTTCTACCTTGAACCTGAGCTCTGCCTATTGCCCCAGGAGCCCAGCGTTCACCATGATTCTTCCACCTCTGTCCCCAGATCTGTAGATTGCCAGGTCCTCGCCTCTCAGATATTTCCAGTCCAACCCTCTCTTCACTCCTGTTCGCATCACAACCCAGCCCACTCCCTTCAATCCCTGCGCCCTACGCCAAGACTGACAAGAAAACGGATCAAACTTTAAATGCATTAGTGGCTCCCCATGACCACCACCTCCCCACAGGGCACAACCCCATTCCTTCCCAGCCTTCCCTCTGGGTCACTCTGGATCACTCGCTTGCTTGTCCTCAGCCGGGGCACCCCAGCCTGTCCAGACACCATACTCGCCCTTTGAGAGGGGCTGGCAGATGCCTCCCAGCCTCATGTGGGGAACGAGGCCCCTCCACCAGCTCCCACAGCACCAGACCTCATCTACCAGGCCTCTTTCCGGTCTGGCTTCCATACCCTGAGGCACAGTGTTCAGCATGTGTCTGCTCACTGAATGGATGATGAACCAACAATCAAAGACACATCCCTGGACCTGGGCAGAGCCAGTGGCCCAGCTCCCATCCTCTCAGGTGACAGAAGCTTCTCCTTGGAATCCACCTTCCTCCCTCAAGAGAGCGTGGACAGGACCAGCATGTGTGAGAAGGGAGCCATGGACCTCACTCACAGAAAGCCCTCACAAAACACTGCAAGGCGCCACCGGGCGAGCTGCGGGGCCTACCTGAGACAGTCCATGTGGATGCACTGGGGTGCCTTGTACTCCCCCTGGCTGTCCTTCTGGAACCCTATCTCCTGGTACATGCTCAGACCATGGACTGCAGCTCTGGCCTCCACAAATGGCCTAAGGATGGAGGATGGACAAGAATGGGGCAGTGAGTCTCTAATTCCTGCAGAGCAAACTGCCCCCAGGGGACACCACACACAAGTGCCTCTCCAAGAGTGAGGAGCCGGCCCGGGCCACCAAGCACTGCACCTTCAGCCCCTTTTAGACTCACCAGTCAAAAAAGTCCCCATTATAGGTGACCATGATGGTGGGCTTGGTCTCTTGGATGTGCTCAAACCATCTTTGGATTAGATGAACCTGAACCCAACAAACCTCAACAGTCAGAAGGTTGCTTTTCCTCTTTTGCAAGCTATTTCCAAGCACCTCTCCCAATGCCGAGAAGCAGCAACCTCCCATGAGCCTTTAATTCCACCCCCTCCATCCCTCCCTGTGGATGAGGACTAGCCCCTGGGAACGGAGTCCAGCTGTTGTTGTGATTGAACAAATGCTGAGGCCTAAGACAGTTACCAGGCCTCCTCTTCCCATTCCACCCCAAACATCAAGCAGGTTCCCAAGCAACACCTCTACCTCATCAGGCTCATTGAAGACACAGAAGGGCCCTTCATATTCTGGCTTGGGGGTGAACTCAAAATCCTCTATATCTTCTGAGACGATCTCCCTATTGGTGATGAGGTAGCCCTGGGAAGAGCATCAGCAATTAGCCCGAGTCAGACTCACAAGGCTATAGACACACCTCTTCACATGCAACCTAGAGACTCTCCATAAAAATCTTTGTGGGAACTGTAAGCCCCCCCAGCTTTCCTAAGAGGAGACACACCACCTGCCCTCAGATTCCCACTGGAAGGCAGAGTGCAGCTGATGTCAAAACGGCTAGCTTGTTCACTTCTGTGGGCTCCATTCACTCATTATTCACCAAAAAAATCCTAACGTGGGGTGGACAATGTTCTGGTTTGGGGCCCAGATATGGTCCCTGTTCACACGGAGCTTACATTCCAGAAGACACCACTCACCTGACCATCGATCATATAGGAAATCATCATAATCTGGTCAGTCTCAGCGTCAGGAAACTTGAGGGGCAGCTTGGTTGTCTCAATATCAAACGCTAAAACCACAGGGTCCTAGAGGGACAAAATGTAGCCACAAACCAAGCTGAGTTCTAGAGAACCTAGTGGTCCTCTCAACACCCACCACCTCCACCTCTACTGCCAGTTACTAGAAGCAAGAGTAGAGCCACTTCAGGGAAAGGTTTGGGAAGAAGGGGGACAAGCATCTTAGAGTTGATCAACCTACGTCAGGAATACCACGATGAGGAGGAGTTCCCATTCTGGCTTAGCAGTTAAGAAACCCAGTATCCATGAGGATTTGGGTTCAACCCCTGGTCTTGCTCAGTGGGTTAAGAATTCAATGTTGTCATGAGCTATGGTATAAGTCATAGACACGGCTGGAATCCCATGTTGCTGTGGCTATGACGCAGGCTGGCAGCTGCAACTCCGATTCAGCCCCTAGCCTGGGAACTTCCATATGCTGCACATGTGGCCCTAAAAAGCAAAAGAAAAAAAAAAAGAGAGAATAACATGATGATGTATGTGAAAACATACGAGAACTAGAGCAGATATTCACAGGAAAAGTCTAGAATTACAGAACATCTGAGTCTCGAGACGCTTTAAAATGCTCCAACTCGGGAGTTCCTGTCATGGCTCAGTGGTTAACGAATCCGACTAAGAACCATGAGGTTGCGGGTTCGATCCCTGGCCTTGCTCAGTGGGTTCAGGACCCGGCGTTGCCGTGAGCTGTGGTGTAGGTTGCAGACGTGGCTCGGATCCCGTGTTGCTGGGGCTGTGGCGAAGGCTGGCAGCTACAGCTCCTGTTAGACCCCTTGCCTCAGAACCTCCATATGCCATGGGTGCGGCCCTAGATAAGGCAAAAAGACAAAAAAACAAACAAACAAAAAAAAAACTCCACCTCAGAGTTCCCTGGTGGCCTAGCAGTTAAGGATTCGATAATGTCACTGCTGTGGTATGGGTTCGATCCCTGGCCTGGGAATTTCCACAAGTGCAGTCAAAAAAGAAAAAGAAAAAAAAAAACACGAAATAAAATGCTTCATCTCACTTTGATCTTTATGATAATTCTGACAGGAGACTGTGGTACAGAGCTGACAACTTCCTTTTGGATGTGAGAAAACAGAGTACAGTCTTCTTCAAGATCACAAAGCTGTCCCTGAACCAGTTATGATTCCACTGTCAACATACCACTTTGCTATTCACCACTCAAAACAGAAGTCAGAGGTTTCCCTCAAATGTTCAGGTCCAGCCTCACGCAAATACTGATGTCACATGATGATGCATGTGCGCAAAGTGAAATTACACCATCAGGTCAGAACTGATGAAAAACAATTACTCCATAATTCTTTCAGGGAAGCATCTGAGGGAGTTTCCGCCGTGGTTCAGCAGTAACAAATCTGACTAGTATCCATGAGGACCCGGGTTCAATGCCTGGCCTTGCTCATTGGGTTTAGGATCTGGCATTGCTGTGGCTGTGATGCAGGCTGGCAGCTGCAGCTCCAATTCGACCCCTAGCCTGGTAACTTCTATTTGCCACAGGTGGGGCCCTAAAAAGACAAAAAGAAAAAAAGCAAGCAAGCATTTGAGGAAAAAGAAGCAAACAAGTTTCTTGAATCAAATTCACCTTCCAGTGCTGAGTTAGATCTCTCCAGAAACCGGAAAATTTAGGAGGGAAGAAATGCAAGTCATACTCACAGGGCGTTCCACAAGGTCATCCCGGCGGGCAATGTCCACTGGAAAGGCATTTCCTCGGTATCGGACATTGTACCAATGAGCCTGCAGGATGTGTGGTGCATTAACTAGAGAGTTCCAAGGCTGTGGAAGTCTACGGCTCTATGGATCTAACCATCAGTGTCACCTCCTGGCTGTCAGGAACCACCCACGTGCAACAGCTCACTCACCACGTGGATCTTAAGGTCAATGGAGAGGCGGATGTGGTATGGCACGTCGTACTCCCGCATGTCCACAATGTTGTCCAGTTGGTCAGCAATCTTCTTAGAGGTTTCCTCTTCATCAGTGACCACCCTGCCTCCTTGGAGAACACTACAAAACAAACAGAGCAGCTTGTTTAAGTATACTCTGCCAGGGCTGAAGAGGGAAGACCAGAGTCTACACAGCGTAAATGCAACAGGTAAATTAAAGTGGCTCAGCAATAATGAACCAGACTAGTATCCATGAGGATGTGGGTTCGATCCCTGGCCCCACTCAGTGGGTTAAGGATTCAGCGTTGATATAAACTATAGAGTAGGCCAGCAGCTGCAGCTGCAATTTGATCCCTAGTCTGGGAACATTCAAATGCTTTGGGTGTGACCCTAAAAAAAAAGTAGGGGGGCGAGATGATCAGGACAGGAGGCCCTCCTAAGGAATGACCTTGGATGATACGCACCCCACCAAGCAGCAGGCCAACACGAGGAAATTCAGTACACTTAGAACACGAACTTTATAGGACACAATTTACATCCCAACTAAAAGAGCACAAAGAAAGGAAACAGATACTTAGGAGGCATGTCTACAAATGTGACCCACCCGCACTGATTTTGTTTCTTCATCCAGAAAATGAGGATGACAGTAACAGGCCCACCCTGTAATAAGTGTCCTAAGGAAACGATCACAAGCTCTGGGCACGGTGACATGACTGGTAAACAGTAACCATTTCTGCATCGTAGTTATTCTGATTACGTAAGAGTGTAAAATCACTGTCACTAGAATATCCACTCCAACATTAGCTTGCAAATACTGAATGGACTATTAAGGGGGAAAAAAAAGAAAATGAGTTTTACAGAAGGCTCAGGCCTCTGCATACTCGGTCTCTGGTTACAACTTGCAATATTCTGAAAAGTCATTAGACCACTGAGGGGGAGGAGGAGGAGACTGCAGAAATGTTCAGGGTCCCAAATTGATCTACTTTTGTCAAAGATTATGATTAGTCCTTCTGAAGTATTCATAACTTTTAGTTAGCCACGATTTCTTTTTAACCTCTTATCCTGTTACCCATTATTGTAGATGCCTAAATGTTCAATGAAGAGTGTTTGGTGTCCTGGATTTATTTATTTATTTATGTCTTTTTGCCTTTTCTAGGGCCGCACTCGCGGCATATGGAGGATCCCAGGCTAGGGGTCTAACAAAAGCTGTAGCTGCCGGCCTACGCCACAGCCACAGCAACACGGGATCCGAGCCACGTCTGCAACCTACACCACAGCTCACGGCAACGCCGGATCCTTAACCCACTGAGCAAGGCCAGGGATCAAACCCGCAACCTCATGTTACCTCGTCGGATTTGTTAACTACTGAGCCACAACGTGTCCTGTATTTAAATTTCTCCGTATAATACCTAGGGTTCTCTGCAGGAGATGTACTATGTAAACCTAGGTACTCAGTAAAATTTGCAGACACCTTAGCACTTGCTATAAACAGATGGTGAAAACAGACGGTATTAAGGTTGTGGGATTAAGATCTAAAACGTCTTTACTGTTACGGGAACTAAATTTGGAGTCACAAATCCACCACTATGTAAAAAGAGGACAGCTAAAAATACAGCCTGGAAAGCCACCATTTATTTTTAAAAAATGGAAAATATAAGTCTAGGATGGGAGTTCCCATTGTGGCTCAGTGGAAACGAATCTGACTAGTATCCATGAGGATGTGGGTTCAATCCCTGGCCTGGGAACTTGCAAGTGCTGTGGACACAGCCTCAAAAAAGAGAAAGTCCACCTTATTGCTAAAAAGTGTTTCCACAACGATCAAAGCCAATCATTAAGGTTACTTTATTATTGAGTTTTCCCCATTCCTACCCATCTTGTCAACTCAGGAAAAATGGAAAACAGTCCTTGTGGACTGCCACGCAGCCATGCTTATATGAATGAAGCTCACCTGGAGAGCATAGCCGTGTAGGCATCGCTGGCGTGGCCCTGCTCCCGGTTTTTCTTCACGGCCGGGGAGATCTCCTTTCTCACTTTGACAAGGTCCTCCACGGTGTTGAAGGACAGCTTAATGTAATTTCGCTTCAAACCCACCAAGTGATTTGGCTAAGGAGTAAATAAAGAATTGGTACTCATGAGTTCAGGAGAAAAAGCACTTTACGTGGTGGGGGGGGGAATAAGGGGAGAATAATTCAAAAGTAAACAAATGAGGTGAAGAACTGGCAATTTCAAAGCACCTTATCCAACTCTGCATGTGGCACCAACGACACTGCTAGAGTCCTCTAAGAGGATGTGGGGACAGTCACCAAAGCCCATCACCTGTCCTGCCCCACAGGTGCCAACCTGTCCTCTTCCCATCCCACCCCACGAGCAGGGTGGATCCAGCATCATTTACCCTTAAAGGGCTGGGTGATACTCACCAGGTCCAGATCCTCTTTAGGGACAGTCTCTACTTTAGCAATTTTACCCTGAAACTT
The DNA here is from genome assembly GCA_004024745.2 of Catagonus wagneri. Classification (NCBI taxonomy): domain Eukaryota; kingdom Metazoa; phylum Chordata; class Mammalia; order Artiodactyla; family Tayassuidae; genus Catagonus; species Catagonus wagneri. Next base: position 29,007,385 of record PVHT021183555.1, read on the forward strand.
CTTAGAGAGGAAAGATGAAACTTCTCGCTCACAACCCTAAATCAGGATTGGAATGAAAGGACTTCCTATTAGTATAATTGATTTCCTTCCTTGCCTATTTCTCTAGGAGCCTCTTTTTTTTATTTTTTTTTTTAGGGCTGCACCCCCAGCATATGGAGGCTCCCAGCCTAGGGGTCGAATCTGAGCTGTAGCTGCTGGCCTACACCACAGCCACAGAAACACCAGATCCAAGCCGCATCTGTAGCCTGCACCACAGCTCACGGCAACACCAGATCCTTAACCCACTGAGAGAGGTCGGGATCGAACCTGCGTCCTCATGGATACTAGTATCTACTGAGCCACAACAGGAACTCCTCCAGAAGCCTCTTTATTTCCAGTTCTGAAGCCCCTGCCCCCTCCCCAACCAAAGAATGAGACACAAGTCATCTGACCTGATGCCATGAACTACAGACTTACCTTTCTGGTGGCAATGTAGAAATACGGTTTGTAGGGCAAGGCTACCTGCAAGAGTCACCAGCCATTCAGGGGGGATGAGAAAGAAAAAAGGGAAAAAGATGAAGAAAGGCTGTTTGGGGAGTACAGAAGACACAACACTGACCATCTTTCACTCCTTCCAAGTTAGCTTCTCTTAAGGCATCTTTTTTCTTTTTCTTTTTTTTTTTTTTTAGGGCTGCACCCATTGCATATGGAAGTTCCCAGGTCAGGGGTTGAATTGGAGTTGCAGCTGCTGGCTTACACCACAGCCACAACAATGCCAGATCCAAGCTACATCTGCAACCTACACCACAGCTCACAGCAACGCCGGATCCTTAACCCATTGAGTGAGGCCAGAGATCGAACCTACATCCTCATGGATACTAGTCTTAACCCATTGAGCCACAACAGGAACTCTTCTTAGGGCACCTTAAGTGACTAATGTGGCTCCAAAGGGTCCAAGTTCCTGATAAACTTCAGGTGGTTGTGCACTACAGGCCTCCCAACCCCTCTCCCCTCACAGGTACAAAGCTAAAAGAACACTTGTCATTTGGGGTAAAGTTATGCCTCATTACTGAGGGATTTTTTTTGCTTCTTGGGGTTCAAAGGCTTACCTTAAATCTGCTGCCATCATCTTGAATAAAGTAATAATCCACTGCACTAACTAAGCGTTTATCTTCATCTAAAATCTCAGTCTACAAGAGAATCAGTCAACACAGGCACAAGGTTATCCTTTGTACAGTACAAGAGCCTTTTCCTCTTTCTCTGGGAAACTAAGCACTTAAAAACACCAGCCCCATTCACAAGAACCATATCACAATAGGCTCCAAATGGGAATTCCTTTTCCCTCTCATTTCTGAAAGCTTTACTATGGGTAACAGAGGTGTCCCTTACCTCAGTCAACCCAGTGGCCTCTTTATGATCCATAGAAATTTTTTTTCTGAGTGCCGCACCCTCAACATATGGAGACTCCCAGGCTAGGGGTCGAATCTGAGCTACAGCTGCCGGCCTAGGCCACAGCCACAGCAACACGGGATCTGAGCTGTGTCTGTGACCTACACCACAGTTCATGGCAACAATGGATCCCAGACCCACTGAGTGAGGCCAGGGATTGAACCCGCATCCTCATGGATACTATTCAGATTTGTTTCCACTGTACCTCGACAAGGACCCAAGGAAATTTAAAGAAGAAGAAAGTAGGAGAACCATCTCCTCTCCACCCATATCGCCCAAACAGGTTCCTGCCAGGTGTCACCTACTCTTCAGACCAGGGCTGTGCCACAAGGGTGCATCCCACTCCTACAGGGAGCAGGAAGTCAGAGGAAAGCATGTGCTTACAGGGTGCATGTTGATGAGCCAGCCTGTCTTCTCACCAGGCTCCTTGAGTCTCTCAAACCCAAACCGCAGATCCATCTTATCTGTCCACTGACTGCGTTCCAGGCGCCTGAGCGCGGAGACTGAGGAAGAGGGGCCGTCATCCCTAAGGTTCGGAAAGGAGGGCAGTCTAGTCTCTGCTGATGACACCATCCACTCCCCCAACCTCAGTCCCTCCAGTGTAAGCATTTCAGATGTGACATGGTAGAAGCATCCCTGAAAAGCCTCGTATTCAGCAAAATACATGATTAAAATAATAGGACTCATATGGAAAATACAAAATACGACTGGGACAGGACTTTCAAAACTTCAACTCTAAAACCAGAACACTAATAAAACAACAATCTTGACAAGACGCTGCTGCCTCGTAAGATGCTAAAAAATGCAGAAAGGGAGTTCCAACATCGTTAGCAAACCCGAATGACACTGATGAGGACCCGGGTTCGATCCCTGGCCTCGCTCAGCAGGTTAAGGATTCAGCATTGCTGTGAGCTGTGTCATACATAGGTTGCAGACACAGCTCGGATCCCGCATTGCTGTGGCTCTGGCCTAGGCCGGCCAACTGGACCCCTAGCCTAGGAACCTCCAAATGCCGCAGGGGCAGCCCTAAAAGACAAAAAAAGAGAAAAAAAAATGCAAAGGCCAGTATTGCAATCCTAAGAAAAGAAAACTTTCCCATCGTGGCACAGCGGAAACGAATCTGACTAGGAACCATGAGGTTACGGGTTCAATCCCTGGCATTGCTCAGTGGGTTAATGATCTGGCGCTGTGAGCGGTGGTGTAGATCACAGACGTGCTCGGATCCCGTGTTGCTGTGGCTGTGGTGAAGGCCAGCAGCTACAGCTCAGATTAGACCCCTAGCCTGGCAACCTCCATATGCCACAGGTGTGGCCCTAAAGAGATTAAAAAAAAAAAAAAAAAGGTAAAAGAAAACTCATGTTCATACAGAAATTTCCATGTGAATATTCATAGCAGCTTTGTTTATTATAGCAAAAAAGTAAATTCAACCCAGATATTCTTCAACATAGTTAACCTGTGCTATATCCATCCCATGGATATAATTCATTGATAAAAAGAAACAAACTTATTGATACATATGATAACCTGTATGGATCTCAAGGGAATTATGCTGAGTGAAAACACCAACTCCCACACTTTCTTTCACCTATATAGCATTCTGAAAATAACAAAATTAGAGATTGAGAACACATTAGCAGCTGCCATGAATGGGAGACAGGAGGTAGCTGTGCCTATAAAAAAGTATCACAAGGGATCCTGGGGACAGAACTGTTCTGCATCTTGATTGTGGTGGTGGTGGTCGTGAGCATACACTGTGCACAGAATACACACACACACACACACACACAAACAAGTGCACATGCGTTCTATCAGTGTATCATTGTCGATTTCCTCGTCCTGACATTGTACTCTAGTGATGCAAAATGTTATCATTGGGGTAAACTGGGTTAAGTGTTCTCTGTATAATTTCTTATAACGGCACAAAAATCTACCATTATCTCAAAATAAAAAGTTCTTGGTTTTTTTTAATTATTTTTTTGGTCACACCCCTGGCACGTGGAAGTTCCTAGGCCAGGGATCAAACCTGTGCCACAGCAGGAACCCAAGCCATAGTAGTGACAATGCCAGATCCTTAACTGCTAGGCCACAGGGGGACTCCCAACATATTGGCTTTAAGTGTATAGCACAAGAGAGCAGAGATCTTGACCTGTGACTGCTGACCACAGGAGAAATGTGTTGCCTACAGCCTGAGATTGGAGGAGGTTCTCGTGCAGGAGCTCCTATGGAATTTTCTCTCCAAACACAGCCAATAGGGCACATATCTGTGTAACACTCCAACCAAAAGCTTTTTCCTTTCCTACTGAGGACTGTAATTCTATTCCTCTATTCCAAGCCCCTTGACCAGCTAGGGAAAATTGCAAATGAACCAATATAATCTTCACATTTTTGGACTTCTGACATTAGACCACTAAGAGAAGAATAAAATCTGTATTGTGTAAGCCACCAAGTGGTAATTTGTTACAGCAGCAATGGGAAACCAGCACGCCACCAACACACCTTAATCTCTAAAATCTCTGGATTTGGAGTTCCCTTGTGGTTCAGCAGAGTTAAAGATCTGGCATTCTCATTGCTTGTGTCACAGATTCAATCCCTGGCCTGGGAACTTCTGCAGGCTGCAGGGGAGCCCACCAAAAATAAAATTAAAATCTCTGGGTTCACCTTACATCAAAAACACAGAAAAGCTCTATTTCTATTTCAGGCCTTGCTAGAGAACAGATAACTTTTATCAAAGACAATTAAAAACTACCTATGGAGGATCGCCCCGTGGGCACGCAGCCCTCTGCACTACATTCTTCCAAATACCCTGGATGTCATCCTATTACCAAGTGAGTGGGATTAAATGGATTCAAAAACTGCTCACATGGACCATATCATCTCTCAAGACGTTTCTAGGGAGCTGTATAACTCACTTCTTACCCCATGGCAGTATAAAATCTGAAAAATGGAGACAACAGTAACAAAGATAACTACCATACTGTTTACTACCTGAGACACCGTCCGAGCACTCTGAGATAAGTCAAAAGCGACTCCTACTTGGCAGCTTCGCTGGCATCCGCCATAAGGAATGCAGCGAGCCCAAGGCAGGCAAGGGGCCGGATTGGGAGAGAACCCAGGTCCACGCCTCGAATCTCTCCCGCCCCCATTCCAGCAAAAACGCGGCGTAGCGCGAAGGGGGCTAGAGGTTAGAGCACAAAGCCTTAGCCAGCTCGCTATAGTCACCAGCAGAGCCGGCGGCGCTGACAGGGACGCCTCTCACTCAGCCCCTCTTCGGAACAACCCCGCAGGGTGAAGAGTCGGCACGAGCCCGCGCTCCCACGCTGTCCCTCCTCTGGGTTCCGCCCCAGAGACGCCCCTCTCACCCGGCGTCGCCTTCCCACCCACGCCTTCGCTGGGCCGCTCGCGGAGGGCCTCGGACAATGTGACGGGGGTGCAGAAACGGCACCTCGGGGACGAGAGGCAGCGGCGGAGAGACCGCCGACTCTCAAACACTGACCGCAGTCGTGCGGCTAAGAAGCGTGCCCAAAGAGCTCTCGCCTCTTCTGGCGGAAAGGGCGGCCGAGCCCGCCCCCTGCCCGCCTGGGAAGCTGGGCCGCTCCTCACCGGCTGGGTTCGCCCTCCGGGCCGGGTTCCGCGCGCCGCCGCCCGGTGTTCCTCAGAACCATCTCGCCGCGCCTGCACTGTAGGCGCCGCCGCGTCCCGGGAGAAATTTGGCGCGCTTCCACGAAATCTCGCGAGATACCGGAAGGACACCCCCCCCCGCGCGCGCGCGGCCCAATCAGGAGGCTAGTCGCGCCCCGCCCAACTGAGCTCCAATTGCCGCTGGCGCCCTAGGGGGCGGTGGCCGGTTAGGGACCTGGGAAAAAGTGCGCTGAGGCGCGCGTCTCGCCCTGTAGGGTCTGTCCGGGGCGGCCCTGCGGCCCGCGGCGGAGCGGGAAATGTCCGGCCCTCCCCGCCCAATGCCCCGCGCCCTGTACTCTGCACCCAGCCCGCCCGAAGTGGGGTCGGTGCCCCTGGCAGGCGCGGCTGGGGAAAGACGATGGCGCCGGCAGCGTCGAAGCTGCGGGCCGAAGCCAGGCTCGGGGCGCTCCCGCGGCGGGCGCTGTCCCAGTACCTGCGCCTTCTGCGGCTCTACCCGGTGCTCACCAAGGCGGCCACCAGGTCTGCGCGGAGGGAACGGGCGCGGGCGGGGGGCGACCCGGAGCTCGAAGGACCCGGTGACCCAGCCCCATAGATGTATTCTACGTGGGGGCCTGAGTGTGAAAAGCGAAATCCCCGAGCGTCAAAATGACCCTCCAGAGATCTTAAATTCACCGGAAAGTTCAGCACGTACAGTCTAGTGTGTTCGGTTCCTAAAAATGTGGACCCAGGGACCAGAGTAAAGGAGCGCACGAGCTGACGGGCTCAGCCCCTCTGCTCTGGGGGTAACGCCCGTTCGAGGTAAACGGGGCTAGGGGAGAGGTATGTCACCTGCCATCTGCTGCTGCTGCTTTGCGGCTGGTTAGTACCTGCGTTTGTTCTGAGTATAAGAATGGCGTTGAGGTACATGCCTTTGGGAAAGGCGAGGGAAGGCTACACGGGGTGGTAAGTGTTAAGTCTTGTTTTCTCCAGATGCTTTTTCTCTTCCTTTGAGAGAAAGTTGACAAAGCACCCCGGTGCTGCCGCTAGTTCGGCCCTATTCTTTGGAGTATTCAATTTTTTATGAGCCATCTTCCCCTTAATTACTTTTAATTTATCAGTTTTACAAGTGTCTCCCCTTTTACTAATTCAGTCTTTGGTAAATGTGAGCAGCAATTAAGATAAGTAGGTGAGGGCCCTACCCTGACAGAGCTTGTGTTGGAAGAAAGAACTAAACAAAAGGCAGATCAATTTGTAACACAGATAAAGTGGTCAGGGGAGTTTTATCTGAGAAGGAGACATTTAAATAGAGGCCTGGGGAGTTCCCAGAGGAAACGAATCTGGCTAGCATCCATGAGGATGTAGGTTCGATCCTTGGCCTTGCTCAGTGGGTTAAGGATCTGGCATTGCCTTGAGCTGTGGTGTAGGTCGCAGACATGGCTTGGATCCAGCGTTGCTATGGCTGTGGTGTAGACCAGCAGTTACAGCTCCTATTCAAACTCTAGCCTGGGAACCTTCATATGCCATGGGTGTGGCCCTAAAAAGAAAAAAAAAATAGATAGAGGTCTGACAGAGTTCCCTAGTGGTTCAGCGGATTAAGGATCTAGCATAGTCACTGCTGTGGCTCCAGGTGCAGCTGTGGCAGTGGTTTAATCCCTGGGCCGGGAACTAACTTCTACATGCCATGAGTGGGGCCATATATACACAACCATATATACGTACATACATACATGCCTGAGGAATGGAGGGAGCAGGCCATACAAAGAAGGGAAGCAGAGGGTAGAGGGTACAGGAGATGCAAAGGTCCTGAGGGAGGAGCAAGCTAATAATGGAGACCTGGAAAGAAGGCCATTGGAGAGAAAGAACAGTGAGCAAAGGAGGGGCTGAGGAAGACATAGCCAAGGATCAGATCAAGAGGGTCCTTATTGCCCCTACTAAGAATTTCACATTTTATAGATTGGAGATCTTCTCAGAAAGCAGCCATAGATCAAGGCTTTGAGCACCTGGGCCTGTCTCCACCTTTTTATTTGAAAATTTTATTGTGATAAGTGTAGATTCACATGCAGTTGAAAGAGCTAACACAGGGAGATCCCTTTTGCTTTTCCCAGTTTCCCCCATTGGCAACATTTTGTCAAATTGTAGTGCAGTATCACAACCGGGATACTGATGTGGATACAATCCCTAGATTCTATTCACATTTCCTCAGCTTTTTTTGTACTCATCCATGAGTGTGTGTGTTTAGTTCCATGCAGTTTTATCACATGTACAGGTTTGTGTATCCACCGCCATAGTCAAAATGCAAAAATAGTTTCATCGTAAGGATCCCTCCTGGGAGAAACAAATCTGACTAGTATCCATGAGGGTGTGGTTTTGATCCCTGGCCTCACTCAACGAGTTAAGGATTCAGTGTTGTCATGAGCTGTGGTGTAGGTTGAAGACGTGGCTCGGATTCTTGCTGTGGCTGTGGTGTAGGCCGGTAGCTGCAACTCCAATTCTACCCTTAGCCTGGGAACTTCCATAGTCCATGGGTTTGGCCCTTACAAGCAGAAAAAAATAAATAACGATCCCTCCTGTAGCACTTTTATAACCATACAGTAGCATCTTGCATAATTATAGGATAATATCACAAACATGATATGACATCAATGCAACCTACCAATTGGAAATCTTATTGTGCTCATGTGTGCGCGCCCATTAAGTTCTACCATCTCCAGCTTTTGAAATGGAGAACTTATATTTTGGCTGCTCTAACAGAAGTTCACATGTACCCATCCCAAGCACATTCTTAGACCTGCCGTGCTAATTTCATGCAGGAACATCAGATGCCTCCCCTAGGTCACTCCTGTTTTCTGAATACCTCTCTGTCCACAGTGGCATTTTGTCAGCACTTGGGAACTTCCTGGCCCAGATGATTGAGAAGAAGCAGGAAAAAGAAAGCTGTTCTCAAAAGCTAGATGTCAATGGGCCTCTCAGATATGCCATTTATGGGTGAGTTCCCCAAAGGGGCTGGTTTACCCAAGGGCAGGCTCGGTGCCACAAAGCTTGGGTCAAGACCTGGCACAATATAATTTACAAAAATAATTTTACGAAAGTGTGGAAGTCATCATTGGGAAAAAATCAGAGTGGTGGATAACATTAACTTCACTTATTTTATAACTTCATTTGGTTTTTATTTGTAAGATTTTCGTTTTTTCTATTATAGTTAATTTATAATGTTCTGTCAATTTCTGCTGTCCAGCAAAGTGACCTAGTCATACATAAATATATATATTCTTTTTTCTCACATTATTCGCCATCACGTTCCATCTCAAGATGTAGTTCCCTGTGCTGTACAGCAGGATCTCATTACTTATCCATTCCAAGTGCAATAGTTTGTATCTACTAACCCCAAACTCCCGGTCCACCCCACTCCCTCTCCCTTGTTTTTATTTTGAATTGCACAGGTTGGTGGGAGTGGCCATTTTAATTGGGCTGAGACACCTGAGTGCAGACAGCTCACCTGAACCTAAAATCAGACTTCAACACCTAAAGATCCTGAAAGAGGAAACCAGACCCAAATACAGCCAGTTAGTTTCTGTTATTTTTGTAGCATAAACATACAGAAAAGAAATACGTAGAGATCCTGAAAATTGTCATTTCTGAAGCATTTTTTGAATTGCAAAAGCACAGAGATTTGGGAGTTTTACCAGTTAAATCCACCCTGAGTTCTCTGGCAACAATAGTGTTTGTAGTGACGGATTATTCTGAAGTCTTCGGCACTGGTGTTTTTTTTTAAGTCAGAATTCACAAATAACATTTTTATATCTGTAAGCATGCTACCTTGAGCCATCCCAGGTTTTCCACAACGTATTTAAAGTTCTGCAGTTCCCGCTGTGGCGTCTTGGGAGCACTGAGTTAGATACCGGCCCTGGCACAGTGGGTTAAGGATCCAGCATCGCTGCAGCTGCGGCTTAGTTTGCAATACAGCTTGGATCTGATCCCTGGCCCAGGAACTCCATAGGCCACTGAGCAGCCAAAAAAGAAAATAAGTAAATAAAGTCCTAATTGCCTCCCCCCCCAAAAAAAGGGGAGAGGGTATCAGAATCACCTGGAAGAACTTGTCCATTTAGTTTCCATCCCCAAGATTTGCATTTTCTTCTGCTTGAGAAGCTCTGCTCTGGGCCACTTAACATTCTATGAAAGGGCAGGGGAAATCAAGTGAGAACTACTTGTTTAAGGATTGTCAGTGTCCAGCTGGAAGTGTCTGGAGCCCCTGCCCTTTCTTTTGATCCTGAATCTTCTGAAGCCTCAGGTCTGTCATCCCGTTAGAGCTGATGGCTGGTTTCAGGCCCCTCCTGAGTACTCTGTGTACTTTAGAATGAATAATAGCAACACAGACAAGCCAGCGCATCAGGTGTCGACCCTGTTAGTGATCCCAGAGGATCTGCTGAAAAGCTCAAACACCAGGGAAGCGTCCATGTGATTTGCTTACTACCTACCCCCTTCCCTGAGCCAGACCCTGTTCTAGGCACTGCAGACACAGCAGTGAGCAGACAGACCCTGCTCATGGCATTTACCCTCTAGTGGTGAAGAGAAGGCACTCTAAACAAATGAGTTCATGAAATTCAGTGATAAATGCGCTGAAGAAAATGAAACAGGGCCTGGAACAGAGAGTGGCTGGGACAGCAGTAGATTCGTTATTCAGGACCATCTGGGAGGAATGCTCCAAGTCAATGGTTTTGGGAGGGGAGCAGCCATATGACAACGGGGGGGATCCGAGGCAGGAACAAGCCTGGCCTGTCAGAGGCAAAAAAAAAAAAAAAAGTGCTGGAAGCAAATTCATAGAAAGCGTATTTTTCTAGAAGGACCACACAAACCTGTGCGGTCAGGGCTGAGGGACTTCAGGGAGGCAGGGTTTAGGATCCGGGGTCGGGAGGTGAGGCTGGACCCAGGAAGGGTGTGTCCCGCTCACCCCCTCTGCCGGCCTCAGGTTCTTCTTCACAGGGCCGCTGAGTCACTTCTTCTACCTCTTCCTGGAGCACTGGATCCCTCCTGAGGCCCCCTGGGCCGGCGTCCAGAGGCTCCTCCTGGACCGGCTCTTCTTCGCACCCGCCTTCCTGTTGTTGTTCTTCCTCATCATGAACTTCCTGGAGGTTGGTGTCTGCAGTAGCACCCAGGCATGCCAGCTCTTCCTCGGGGCACGGGGATTCTTAACCTGGCACCTGTGCTCGGACTTCAGAGAGTCTCTGAACTCCTCACTACACTCAGGTTGAAAATTCCCGTTTTTTCTTTGTGAACATCGGAAGCAAGCCTCAGTCGGGTGAGCAGCGCCTGTCAGCCTGTGGTAGCGACCCCAGGTAGTAGGGTCTCCCCCATCGCTCCTTATACCTGCAGCCAGGTCTCATCACTGAGTGTGTTAATAAAGAAACACATACACGAGTTCCTTGGTAGCTCAGCAAGTTAAGGATCCAGCATTGTCACTGCTGTGGTGCAGATTCAATCCCTGGCCTGGGAATTTCCACATGGCAAGGTGGCAGCCAAAAAAAAAAAGGCACAGGGAGTTCCCATCGTTGCTCAGTGGGTTAATGATCCGATATTGCCCTGAGCTGTGGTATAGGACACAGATGCAGCTTGGATCCCACAGCATGGCTGTGGCTGTGGTGTAGGCTGGCAGCTGTAGCTCCAGTTCGACCTCTAGCCTGGGAATTTCCATATGCTACGAGTGAGGCCCTAAAAAAAAGCACATATACTGGTGTATCATAAAATTGTTTTCTGAATATTTTGATAGCTTTACTTCAGTATAATTGGATTCTTTGTAGCCCTAATATTTTTATTTTATTGTATTGTATTTTATTTTCTTTTATTTTATTTTAGGGCTGCACCCAAGGCATATGGAAGTTCCCAGGCTGGGATCAGTTGGAGCTGTGGTACTGGCCTATACCACAGCCACAGCAATGCCAGATCCGAGCTGCATCCATGACCTATGCTGCAGCTTGCAGCAACACCATATCTTAAACCCACTGAGCAAGGCCAGGGATTGAACCTGCGTCCTCATAGATACTAGACAGATTCTTAACCCACTTAGCCACAATGGGAACTCCAGTCCTACATGTTTTATACTTTATAAAACATGATTCTGAGAAGTGGGCCCATGGGCTTCACCAGACTGCCAGAGAGATCCAAGGTACCGGAAGTTTCAGCTCCCTAAGGATGTTGCAGAAAAGCCTGTGCTGACTCAGCATCTGGACATCGTAAGTGCTCTGAAGGGGTTAACTTACCAGCACAGACGTTTTGTTTTTTAGGGCCGCACCTGCAGCATATGGAGGTTCCCAGGCTAGGGGTCAAATCGGAGCTATAGCTTCTGGCCTACTCCACAGCCACAGCAACACCAGATCTCAGCTGAGTCTGCACCCTACACCACAGCTCATGGCAATGCTATATCTTGACCCGCTGATGGAGGCCAGATTCGTTACCACTGAGCCACAACGGGAACTCCACTAGCATAGACTCAACGTCACAACAGAACACTTGAGAGGCGTGTTCACTTGGAATTACCAGGAATGTCTTCTGTTCTTTCTTTCTTTTTTTTTTTTTTTTTTACTTAATGGATTTTATTTCAATTATAGGTGTACATAAATCATCACAAGTCAGATTTATAGATTTTTGTATCCCAAACCCACAGTGCATCCCCCCCACCGCCCAGATTGTCTTATTTGAAAAACCAAGGTTTTCCAAAGTCTGTGAGTCATTCTCTGTTCTGCAAAGAAGTTCACTGTGTCTTTTTAGTTCAGGAGTGTCTGTTCTAATGTGTCCAGCCTCATTCCCACTAACTGGCACCCCACACTGTGTCATCTCCGTCCTTTGTGTGCCCGAGATGTGTCATATTCTGCCCTGAAAGTAATTTCTTTCAACCAGTCATAGCAGGTCAAAGCTTCACACCTGGGGTTTATTTTGAAACCACATCTCAAGTTCTTGTTACTAAGAAGAAGACCCCTTCCTGTCTAAAGTGACCCTGGTTGGGGGTGGGGAATGATAGGAAAGATATTTCAACTTCACTGTGGTTGCAAATAAGTCCCCCTGTGCCTCAGTGGGTTAAGAACCCGACTAGGTGATAAGGATGTGGGTTTGATCCCTGGCCTTGCTCAATGGATTAAGGATCTGGCATTGCCATGAACTATAGTGTAGGTCACGGATGCAGCTCAAATCTGGCATGGCTGTGGCTGTGGTATAAGCTGGTAGCTGCAACTCTGATTTGACACCTAGCCTGGGAACTTCCATGTGGTGCACATGTGACCCTAAAAAGACCAAAAAAAAAGAAAGAAAGAAATATTTGGGAGTTCCCGTCATGGCTCAGTGGTAATGAATCCGACTAGTATCCATAAGGACGTGGGTTTAATCCCTGGCCTCACTCAGTGGGTTAAGGATCCGGTGTTGCCGTGAGCTGTGGGGTAGGTCTCAGACGCAGCTTGGATCCTGTGTTAGTGTGGCTGCAGTGTAGGCTGGAGGTTGTGGCTCTGATTCCACCTCTAGCCTGGGAACCTACATATGCCTTGGGTGTGGCCCCAAAAAAGGGGGGGGATAAATACTTGGGAAGTCCTTAGGAAATCAGAGGTAGGAGAAAGTAAATGGTTCCCATATCAAAGGTGAGGGTACCACAGCAGTTTCTCCCTTTTCCCTTCCAAACAGGGAGGGAATATATTTTCATTGAAAATCATAAACCCTCCACGTATATGTCAAATGTTACCAAAATGTGTAAAGTACCCACCACATCAGTGACACAAGTGGAACTACACTACAACTGCACACACTACAGATGCTTCTGCACCTAGTGTTTTGCAATCGCAGATGTCATGTTACAAATTGCAGATCGTTCCACCAGCAGACGTCATGTTACAAACTGCAGATTGTTCCACCATCTGCCTGTCCCTTTTGTACAGGGATTCCTGTGGGCTAATGCTTATAATTAATGTCCAAAAATGCTATCCTTGGAGTTCCTGTCGTGGCTCAGTGGTTAACGAATCTGACTAGAAGCCATGAGGTTGCAGATTCGATCCCTGGCCTCGCTCAGTGGGTTAAGGATCCAGTGTTGCCGTGAGCTGTGATGTAAGTTGCAGAAGCAGCTCGGATCCTGCATTGCTGTGGCTGTGGTGAAGGCCAGCAGCTACAGCTCCTATTAGACCCCTAGCCTGGGAAACTCCATATGCCGCGGGTGCGGACCAAATAAGGTGTAAAGACAAAAAAAAAAAAAGCTATCCTTTTCTCTCCTCCCTATAGAGCTGATATTTATTGAGCACTTGACAGGTGAAGAAGCTGCGGCCTTCAGTCATTTACAGGGTAAACAGTCGGCCTACGTTCCTGTAATTTGCGAGTCCCTAAGTCAGGATAGAGATAGATTTTGTGGCTCCAGAGAGCTCTTAATCCTATGGCTTATTCCTCTGTGTGAAGTTGGTTTCCCCACAGTCTTGACCACTGTGACTGTTTTTTTGTTTTAAATAGTTTGCAGACAGGTGAAAAATACTTTAATGTATGGATCTTTATTTATGAGGTTGCACGCCTTTTTATATGCTTATCTGTATTTCTTCTATGAACTTTGCTTCTTTCTTTTCCTCACTTTTTTTTTTTTTTGGTTTTGTTAGGGCCCCACCCATGGCATATGGAAGTTCCCAGACTAAGGGTTCAATCAGAGCTGCCGGCCTACGCATACCAGCCACATCTGCGACCCACATCACGGCTCATGGCAATGCCGAATCCTTATCCCACTGAGTGAAGTCAGGTATCAAACCCATCTCCTCATGGATACTAGTCGGGTTCTTAAGCCGCTAAGCCACAATTTGAACTCTGAACTTTGCCTCTTTTCCCTTATAGTGTTTGTTGTTTTTCTTATGGATTTGTATGTTTGCATATATTAAGGATATCCTTTGCCAAATACAAGTTGCAGATAGTTTTCCCATTTTTAATTTTTTATTTTTTATTGAAGTATAGTTGATTTACAATGTTGTGTTAGTTACAGGTGTAAAGCACAGTGAGGGTTACACATGTGCACATATCCATTGTTCTTCAGATTCTTTTCCCATGTAGGTTATTACAGACTCTTGAGTAGAGTTCCCTGTGCTAAACAGTAGGTCCTTGTTAATTATCTATTTAATATACAGTAGTGTGTATATGTTAATCCCGAACTCCTAATTTATCCCTGCCCCCACCTTTCCCCTTTAGTAACCATAAGGTTCTTCTCAAAATCTGTGAGTCTGTTTCTGTTTTGTAAATAAGTTCACTTGGGAGTTCCCATTGTGGTGCAGCACAACGAATCCAGCTAGTATCCATGAGGTTGTGGGTTCGATCCCTGGCCTCGCTCAGTGGGTGGGGGATCCGCTGTTGCCATGAACTCTGGTGTAGGTTGCAAATGTGGCTTGGATCTGGCATTGCTGTGGCTGTGGCTATGGCTGGCAGTTGTAGCTCTGATTCGACCCCTAGCCTGGAAACTTCCATATGCTGTGGGTGTGGCCATAAAAAGCAAAAATAAATAAATAAATAATCTTTTTTCAGCTTTCACATATAAGTGATATCATATGATATTTGTCTTTGTCTGACTTAATATAATTTCTAGGTCCCTCTGTGTTGCTTCAAATGGCTAGGTGTTTGTCTTCTAACTTCATATAAAGTTAAAGTGTTTGTATAAAGTTTAAAATTTTGGAGTTCCTGTTGTGGCCAAGTGGGTTAAGAATCTGACATGGTGGAGTTCCCATCGTGGCTCAGTGGTTAACGAATCCGTTTAGGAACCACGAGGTTGCGGGTTCGATCCTCGGCCCCGCCCAGTGGGTTAAGGATTTGGTGTTGCCGTGAGCTGTGGTGTAGGTCACAAACACGGCTTGGATCCCGAGTTGCTGTGGCTGTGGCGTAGGCCGACGGCTATAATTCTGATTAGACCCCTAGCTTCGGAACCTCCCTCCATATGCCGTGGGTGCAGCCCTAGAAAAGACTGAAAAAAAGAAGAATCTGACATGGTATCTATGAGGACATGGGTTCCATTCCTTGCCTCGCTCAGTGGGTTAAGGATCCAGCATTGCCGTAAACTATGGCGAAGGCCAGCAGTTGCTGCTCCAATTTGACCCCTAGTCTGGGAACTTCCTTATGCCACAGGTGTGACACTAAAAAAGAAAAAGTAAAAGTTAAAAATTTAGGAGTTCCTGTCGTGGCTCAGTGGTTAACGAATCTGACTAGGAACCATGAGGTTGTGTGCTCAGTGGGTTAAGGATCCGGCGTTGCCGTGAGCTGTGATGTAGGTTGCAGATGCGGCTCGGATCCCACATTGCTGTGGCTGTGGTGTAGGTCGGCAGCTATAGTTCCGATTAGACCCCTAGCCTGGGAACCTCCGTATGCCGTGAGTGTGGCCCTAGAAAAGGCAAAAAGACAAAAAAAAAAAAAAAAGTTTAAAAATTTAGGTTATTTGAGTTCTCGTCGTGGGGCAGTGCAAAGAATCCAACTAGGAACCGTGAGGTTGCAGGTTCGATCCCTGGCCTTGCTCAGTGGGTTAACGGTCCGGTGTTGCCATGAGCTGTGGTGTAGGTCACAGACACAGCTTGGATCTGGTGTTGCTGTGGCTCTGATGTAGGCCAGCAGCAACAGCTCTGATTAGACCCCTAGCTTGGGAATCTCCATATGCTGCAGGTGCGGCCCTCAAAAAGACAAAAAGACAAAAAAAAAATAGGTTATAAGCACAAAGAACTATATCTACTCACTTGTAGTGGAACATGATGGAGAATAATGTGAGAAAAAGAATGTATATATGTATATATATTGTGTGACTGGGTCACTTTTCTATATAGTAGAAAATTGACAGAACACTGTAAACCAACTATAATGGAAAAAATAAAAATCAGTTGCTGGGTGGTTTTTGCCTAATGGAGATTATTTTGGAAAGAACCCACAGCTCAGCCACTAGCAGCAGCAGCTCTGGTTGAGCTGTATGAATTACACCATTAGCTTGTGGGCCGACAGCACAGCACAGTGATTACCTCCGCGCTGCTCTGGTTTTTCCTGCTGGTTGGTTAGCTCCATATACCTGCACCGCCAGTTAAGTGCCCCTGTGTGCTGTGTACATACAAATAGAAAAAAAAACCTGAAGTTTTAAAGAAATCATTGTGTTAGGCTCTGGGGACCCCCCAGCCAGGTGCCCCGTTATTGCTCACGGTCTGTGTCTCCCCACTTTCCAGGGGAAAGACTTTGCCACCTTTGTTGCCAAGATGAAGAGAGGATTCTGGCCGGCGCTGCAGATGAACTGGCGAGTCTGGACCCCAGTGCAGTTTATCAACGTCAACTATGTCCCTTTGCAGGTGAGGCCAGCCTGGTACCGCGCAGAGCCAGAGGGAGGCTTCGTGCTCCCCCATCCTTAGCAGCAACCCTTTTCTCGAGGCTTGGGGTCACCCTAAGTTCTACGATCCTTCTGGGGCTTTTCTCGCCGCCCAGAGTCGTTAACGTTCTGAATTCGGAGAGGCAAAGC
>PVHT021183555.1:29024903-29036893 GCA_004024745.2 Catagonus wagneri
GCTCCCAGGCTAGGGGTCTAACAGGAGCTGTAGCCGCCGGCTTTCACCACAGCCACAGCAACGCGGGATCCGAGCCGCATCACGGCAACATTGGATCCTTAACCCACTGAGCAAGGCCAGGGATCGAACCCGCAACCTCACGGTTCTTAGTCGGATTCGTTAACCACTGAGCCACGACGAAAACTCCACCCTCCACACACACACACACACACACGCCCCCCCCCCCCCCGCGGTGTTTTGAAGGCTGCCCTCTCCACACCAAGTACAGCCCGTCTGTGTCTGGGTCCCAGGACCACCGCCAGGTTGGAAGGGCTCACGGCCTAGATGTATTACAGCCACACAGTAAGGATGAACCCTGGATCCTAGGAATCCATTGCTGGCTCCTTAGGCTCCCTCCCTCCCCTGAGGGTCACAGGGAGCAAGCACTCCCTCACCCACAAGATGTAGCCTCCAGTGTTTCTGCCCAGGGCTTATTGGGGCCTGGTTGCCTAGGTACCTCTCTCTGCATGCACCAGACTCCCCAATGAGAGCAGGCCTCCCGCATAGCCCACATTGCTTCTGCAAGCAGTCTAGGTCCTGGGAGCCATTCTTAGCTGGGGAAGCTGGGGACCCTCATGAATTCCAAGTTCCCAGGCACCAGCCTTTCACACAGACCTTTCCAGGGAATCCAAGGCCTCAGGCCTGATGTGTTAACTCTTTTCCGCACACCATTTAAGGAACCTACCTGAAACTAGTTCATAAAGGCTGGTTTCCACCCTGCTTCAGAGAGAAAGAGAGACCTAGGGAAGAGCCCCCTTTCTGCGAAAGAGCTGCATTGAAAGGGTGGGCTGGGAGTTCCCACTGTGATGCAGTAGGGATCTGCGGCCTTTTGGGAGCGCTGGGCTGAAGCAGGTTCGATCCCCGGCCAGGCACAGTGGGTTAAGAATCTGATGTTACCACAGCTGTGGCTTAAGTCGTGACTGTGGCTTGGATCTGATCCCTGGCTGTGGAACTCCGTATGCCGTGGGGTGGCGAAAATGAAAAAAAAGTAAGGGTGGGCTATAATTCTCTGGGGCCTCAGCAGGTTAAGGATCCTGCATTGTCACTGCTGTGGCATGGATTCCATCACTGGCCCTGGAACTTCCACATGTCCAGGCCCAGCCAAAAGAAAAAGAAAGGAAGGGGGGAGGGCGGAGCGGCTTAGTAATCACACACATACACAAACCAAGGATTAGCAGAAAACCAGAGGGCCATGACTGACAAAAATAGTGGATGTTGCCAGAAGTTAAAGCAAAATAAAAATCCATTTAATGGAGTTGCTGATGTGGCTCAGCAGAAACACTTCTGACTAGGATCCATGAGGATGCTGGTTCGATCCCTGGCCCCACTCAGTGGGCTAAGGATCTGGCATTGCTGTGGCTGTGGTATAGGCCAGCAACTACAGCTCCAATTCAACCCCTAGCCTGGGACCCTCCCTATGCTGCAAGTGTGGTCCTGAAAAGACCCCCCCCCAAAAAAATCCATTAATTTCCAGTGGCTTTATTATTATTATTATTATTTTTTTTTTTTTTTTTTTTTTTTTTTGTGTGTGTGTGTGTGTGTTTTTGCCTTTTCTAGGGTCGCACTCACGGCATATGAAGGTTCCCAGGCTAGGGGTTTAATGAGAGCTGTAGCCACCGGCTTTCACCACAGCCACAGCAACGCGGGATCCAAGCCGTGTCTGCGACATACACCACAGCTCACGGCAATGCCAGATCCTTAACCCACTTAGCGAGGTCAGGGATTGAACCTGCAACCTCATGGTTCCTAGTTGGATTCGTTAACCACTGAGCCATGACAGGACTCCAGAACTCTTTTTTTTTTTAATTTTATTTTTTCAGAGTGCTTTCTAAAAGGTGGTTGTAAGAGTTCCCATTGTGACACAGTGGAAACAAATTTGACCAGTAACCAGGAGGTTGCGGGTTTGATCCTGGCCTTGCTCCATGGGTTAAGGATCTGGTGTTGCCGTGAGCTGTGGTGTCACAGATGCGGCTCGGATCCTGCATTGCTGTGGCTGTGGCGTAGGCCAGCAGCTATAGCTCTGATTAAACCCCTGGCCTGGGAACATCCATGTGCCATGAGTGTGGCTCTAAAAAGCAAATAAATAAGTAAGTAAGTAAGTACATAAATAAACAAATAAATAAATAAATAAATAAAGGTGGTTGCAGGTAGGTACTTATGGGGCAGGGAGTTTATTCAGCAAATATTTACTGAGCACCTGTTGCTCTAGACCCCAGGGCTACAGTGATTAATGGGACAGACCCGACTGCCACTTTCATGGAGCTTATGTGAGAGGGAGACTCCATCACTGGCTAAAGATGATTTCAGGTAGGAGTACATCTCTCTGATGGTTGAAGCAGGGCAGGGGGACAGGATGGGTTAGAGAGAAGAGCAGGTAATGGAGTTGTCAGGAAGGAGTTGGGTAAAGCCACCAGTGTGGTGACAGGTCCTGGGGTAAGAAAGGCTGAACCAGGAGCTGAAGGGCTCAGTGAAGGAGTGTTTTCCCTACCATCCCAGAAACATCACCCGCCTCTGCTGGGGTCTAGCACAGGGCTTTGTACAAAGTGAAGGCACAGCAAATCCAGCAGTGCGTGAATGGACTGACCAATAGATGAGCTCCGTCCTTGGGAGGCTGGGGCCTGGTGAGTGTGCCCAGTGCTAGATATATATATATATATATATATATATATATATATGTATATATATACACACACACATATATATATATACACACATATATATGTATATATATATATTTTTTAATGTAGGGCCACATCTGAGGCATTTGCAAGTTTCCAGGCTAGGGGTCAAGAATTGGAGCCTTAGTTGCCAGCCTGCACCACAGCCATGGCAATGCCAGTTCTGAGCCAAATCTGTGATCTACGCCACTGAGCGAGGCCAGGGATCGAACCTGAGTCCTCATGGATACTAGTCGGGTTTGTTACCACTGAGCCACAACAGGAACTCCAAAGGACTGTTTTTGGAGTTCTCGTTGTAGCACAGCAGAAGCAAATCTGACTAGTATCCATGAGGATAAGGGTTCAATCCCTGGCCTCGCTCAGTGCGTTAAGGACCCAGCATTTCTGTGAGCTGTGGTGTAGGTTGTGGATGAGCCTCAGATCTGGCGTTTCTCTGGGCTGTGGCATAGGCTAGCAGATATAGCTCTGATTCGACCCCTGGCCTGGGAACTTCCATATGCTGTGTGTGCAGCCCTAAAAAGCAAAAAAAGGAAAAGGAAAAAAAAAGGGACTGTTTTATTTTTTCCTTTTTTTTTTCTTTTGGCTGTGCCTGGGGCATGCAGAAGTTCCCAGGCCAGGATTGAACCCATGCCACAGCAGCCACTTGAGCATCTGCAGTGACAATGCCCAACCCTTAATCCACCGCACCACAAGGAAAATCCATAGGGTCATGTTTTTACTTCGGTCTGTCTGTGTTCTCTCTGGCAGTTCCGAGTGCTTTTTGCCAACGTGGTGGCTCTGTTCTGGTACGCCTACCTGGCCTCTCTGGGGAAGTGAAGATGTCCTGGGGAGAGTGTCAGACACACAGAAGAAGTGGGTGGGGGACGCTCACCTGCTTGGGGTGAGAGATCAGGAACAACTCAGTCTGGCTCTAGATCATGTATTTAAGATGCCTTCAAATGATGGATGGAGAAATAGCTGGATATCTTAATACCAGACTCTTGGGTTTTAAAAAGGCAGTAGCTGTCCTCAGTGGTGCTGACCTCAAAACTTAAAATATAGCAGAGACATTTTACCTGTCACCTTGGATTAAACTAAGATCACAATAAACTCTAACATAGCCTTTTCAGAATTGATTTTCATTTCTTAGAATAATTGCTGTGGCTTTGGAAGAAATGAGTGATCAGATATTTAAAACATTTAAAATATTGTGATGAAATATATCCCTGTATTCCTGCTTAGCTCCCCGGCATCAGGACTTTCTAGACCCCTCTAGACCTTCCTCTGACCTTCTGAGAGGCCCTCACTGCCACTCTTTGGCTGACTGGCCTCCTACTGCTTATTTACATTAACCCTCCCTCCTGGCTTTTTCACTCCAAAACATTTCTTCCTAATAGTACTCCCTCCTTATTTCATGGATACGGTAGCCCTTGGGATCTTAATTATGTACTTTTTGAAATTTTCTCCTGTCTAATGTGCTTTTTCTATTTACTCAGGGTTTTTGTTTTGTTTCGATTTGTCTGTGTTGATCCTTGTCTTCCCATCAGGATTTCCTGAAATGCCTGTTGATTCTTGTTTGTTTGTTTGTTTCCTTTTTAGGGCCACATATGGAAGTTCTTAGGCTAAGGATTGAATCAGAGCTGCAGCTGCCGGCCTACACCACAGCCACAGCAATGCCAGATCCAAGCCGTGACTGTGACCTACACCACAGCTCATGGCAACGATGGATCCTTAACCCACTGAATGAGGCCAGGGATTGAACCTGCATCCTCGTGGATACTAGTTGGAGATTCATTACCACTGAGCCACAACGGGAACACCTGTTTTCTGTTAGTTTTGATCCTGGTCTTCCCCATCAGGATTTCCTTAAATGCCTGTTGACTCTTGATTGCGCATTGTTGTTAATGAGTCAAAGTTGGAGTCCCCTGGTATCTCAGCAGGTTAAGGATCCAGCACGGTCGCTTCTGTTGTGTGGGTTCAGTCCCTAGAACTTCCATGTGCCATGGGTGCAGCAAAGAAAGAAAGAAAGGAAGGAAGAAAGAAAAAAATGAAGGAAGGAAGGAGAGAGAAAAGAAAAAAGAAATAGTTGAGGCCACTCAGGCACTTTGGGAGCTTCGTACGCACTGGCTGCACTTGTCAAACAGAACCCTTCCTGTGGACCTCAGGAATCACCTGTTCTCAATGACTCAGGTCTTTCCTTCAGGACTGGTCAGTTTGCCCAGAGAGGAAGCTTTTCATTTCTTTTGGAGAGCGGGGGGCGGGGGGGGGGAGTTGGTGAGGATGGTGGCTGTAGTGGAACACTGTATGAGCGCAGTGGACAGCAGTCCTGTGGCTAACTGGAGAAGAGGTTAGGGTCTTATTATTAGCTCATGAACTTCATAGAATTTCATCTTTATCACTATATCCCAGGTTCCTTGTTAGCGCAGTAGGTAGCACATCAGTCTCATATGACTGCATCCCTGTCTCAGCTGTGTGGTGCTCTCAGCCCCAGAGCCCTTTTGTTCAGATCCTCTGGAATGAAAGTCCCCTAGTCTTCTGCCATGAGGGAGCTGAGAGTACCCTGCTGACGGAGGGGATGGAGAGGGCAACTTCTTACACGTTCTCAGTCCGTAGCCTCACCCGCTGTCCTGTTCTCAGAGATGGGCTGGTACCTGTAACTCACCAGACTCTTCCAGATTCACTGGACTAATGGGGCTTGCTTTTTGGCTTCCCTCAGTGCAGGCAACTGATACTCCATCTTTTCAAGTCAATAATGATCTGATATCCAGCTTCCAAAATTTTGTCAGCTGATCTCTCTGCTTTATTGCTTCTGTGGACACAAGTATGTTCTTGTGAATTTTTTCTTTCTAAAATTTTTTACTGTCATTTTTGTAAGTGACCTTTTGGAAGGAGGAGACAAATATATGGTTTGAAGATACTGTGTTTAAGCAGATGTCTGGGTATATCTGTGGTAATTTTTTTTTTTTTTTTTTTTTGGTCTTTTTAGGGCCACACCTGTGGCATATGGAAGTTCCCAGGCTAGGGTCCAATCAAAGCTGTAACTGCCAGCCTGCACCACCGCCACAGCACGTAGGACCGGAGCCTCGTCTGTGACCAACACCACAGCTTGTGGCAACACCAGATCCTTAACCCACTGAGCGAGGCCAGGGATCGAACCCGAGTCCTCATAGATACTAGTTGGGCTTGTTACTGCTGTGCCACAATGGGAACTCTAACCCAGAGTGATTTTGTTTTTAAAGTGTAAATCAAATTGGTGTCACTTCCCCACTTAACCTGCCAAGATGCTCCAGCAATTCCACCACTGTACATATACACACCCAAAAGAACAGAAAGCAGGGACGTAGAGTTATTTGCACACCCATGTTCATAGCAGCATTATTCACAATAGCTTAAACAGGGAAACAACACAAATATCCATTGATGGGTGAATGGATAAACAAAATGTGTTATATTGGTACACTGTAAATCAACTATACTTTAATAATGAAAAAACAAAATATGTTATATCCAGACAATGGAATATTTTTCAGTCTTAAAAAGGAAGGACAAACAGAAGTTCCTGGTGGCTCAGTGGGTTAAGGATTCAGCATTGTCACTGCTACGGCTGGGTCACTGCTATGGCACAGGTTTGATCACTGGTCCAGGGAACTTTCACTTGCCACAAGTGTGACCAAAAAAAAAAAAAAGACAAAAAAAGTTGGGTTTTTGTTTTTGTTTTTGGTCATACCCACGACACATATAAGTTTCCAGGCCAGAGATCATATCCAAGCTGCAGCTGGAACCTACGCCACAGATGCTGCAATGCCAGATCCTTTGACCCACTGCACCAGGCCAAGGATTGAATCCATGCCTCAGCAGTGACCTGAGCCACTGCAGCTGGATTCTTAGCCCAGTTCACCACAGTTTCCGAAACAAAAAAAAGTTTTAAAAAAAGGTTTTAAATATTTAACAGAAGGACATTCTGGCACATTGGTACAACACAGATGAACCTTGAGGACATTATGTTAAGTGAAATAATCCAGTCCCCAAATCACAAATGTTGTCTCGACTCTACTTTTTTTTTTTTCTTTTTAGGGCAGCACCTGCAGTACATGAAAATCCCCAGGCTAGGGGTTGAATCAGAGCTGCAGCTGCTGGCCTACACCACAGCCACAGTCACGCCAGGGCTGAGACACATCTGCAACCTACACCACAGCTCACCTCAACACTGGATTCTTAATCCACTGAGCGAGGCCTGAGATGGAACCGCATCCTCATGGGTACTAGTTGGGTTCCTAACCCACTGAGCCACAATAGGAGCTCCTGACTCTACATCTTTGAGGTTCCTGGAGCAAAGATATAGAAAGTAGGATAGTGGGTGCCAGCGGCTGGCAGAGGGGGATGAGGAGTTCAGTATTTGGGAAGATGAAAAAATTCTGAAGATGGCACAACAAAGAGAATGTGGTTAATGCCACTGAGCGTGTACCTAAAAATGGTTAAGATGTAGTTCCCATCCTGGCTTAGTGGTTAAGGAACCCCACTAGGATCCATGAGGACGCGGGTTATATCTCTGGCCTCCATAGGGTTCAGGATCTGGCAATGCCCCAAGCTGTGGTGTAGGTTGCAGACACAACTCAGATCCCCCATCACTGTGGCTGGAACTTCCATGTGCCGCAGGTGTGGCCCTAAAAAGTAAAAAAGTTAAGATGCTAAGTTTTACGTTACGTGTATTTTACTACTTAAAAACAAAGCAACCAAGAAGCCCTGCAGGGAGATCCCCAGTTCACTTAAACTAGCAACGCCAATTATCTGCAAGGCACCGGTTCCCTCCAGGCTCTTTCCAGAGCTGACCCCTGGCGCAGACCCCACGGCGCTCCGGCTCCGGTCGGTACGCCCCCTCGAAGGCGGCTCGACTAGGACGCCGCATGAACACCCGCCACTCGAAGACGGGAACGGTGGACACCTGGGGCTTGCCGCACCGTGACGGAAGCAGCAGAGGACCACGGACCATGGCATCTCGGGTGCCGGAAGTCGTGCGGGGCGCGGCTGGGCGTTCCCGGCTACCCCCGCGCAGCCCGCTAGCCGGAAGCGCACGCCCGGCGAAGCATGTCCCTCACGGGGTGCCGTTCGCGCCCGTTCGCGCCTGCGCGGGGTCGGCGCGGGACTGGCGGGCATGGCGTTCCGGCAGGCGCTGCAGCTGGCGGCCTGCGGCCTGGCTGGGGGCTCGGCCGCGGTGCTCTTCTCGGCAGTGGCGGTGGGGAAGCCCCGCGGGGGCGGGGACGCGGAGCCGCGCGTGGTCGAGCCGCCGGCGTGGGCGGGGGCCGCGCGCCCGGGGCCAGGCGTCTGGGACCCCAACTGGGACAGGTGCGGGGTCGGTGGGTGGAGTCCTGGCAGCCCCAGACCGCCGGCGGTAGGATCCCTCCCGGGCACTGGCGGCTCTATTCGGTCAATGGGGTCGGTTACGCAGAGGGGCAGGCAGGGCGGGCGAGGCCGGCTTGCGTGCGGATTTGTCTTTCGGTTCTGGCCGCAAGGCTGCCTGTGGCTGTGGGCCGCTCCTGACTTCTGAGTCTCAGTTCCCTCGTCTGTCCCTCCCGGCTCCACCTCAGAGCCTCAGCGCCCTCCTCTACCCGGAGGGTCGTTTTGAGGAAATAGCGCAGTGATGCCCGCGCCAGTGCCCGGCACATGGGGAAGCCCGAAGTGGCTGTTTGCAGTCCTAGACGGAGGGCTTGGTCCTCCTTAGGGCTTTCATCTTTGTTTCTCCTCTCTCAACTTGGGAATCCTCAGGTTGGATAATGGCATATTGGTCGGTCCCCTACTTGCAATCCAGCTGAGAAGGAGGTGGATGTGGGTCCTCAAAGAGAAGGAAATCTGCAGAGAAGATGTAGGAGGATAATGACCGGCAGCCATCTTGAATAGGAACCTGAGTCTCCCGGGGTCTCGGGCCACTCCGCTGTCACCTGTTTTTGTTTTTTCTTTTTTTTTTTTTTTGGTCTTTTGTCTTTTTAGGGCCGCACCCGCGGCATATGGAGGTTCCCAGGCTAGGGGTCTAATCGGAGCTGTAGCCGCCAGCCTATGCCACAGACACAGACAGAGCCGCGTCTGCAACCTACACCACAGCTCACGGCAACGCCGGATCCTTAACCCACTGAGCGATGCCAGGGATCGAACTCGCAGCCTCATGGTTCCTAATTGACTTCATTTCTGCTGTGCCACGGCGGGAACTCCCTGTCACCTGTTCTTATTTAGCACTTGAAATGTGGCGCCTGTGGCCAGGAAACAGTATTTAGTTTTCTTAACTAAATTAGATTTAAAAAACGAAGCAGTGCGTGGAGTTCCGTCGTGGCTCAGTGGTTAACGAATCCGACTAAGAACCATGATGGTTGCGGGTTCGATTCCTGGCCTTGCTCAGTGGGTTAAGGATCCGGCGTTGCCGTGACCTGTGGTGTAGGTTGCAGACGCAGCTCGGATCCCGCGTTGCTGTGGCGAAGGCCGGCAGCTATAGCTCCTGTTAGACCCCTAGCCTGGGAACGTCCATATGCCGCGGGTGCGGCCCTAGATAAAGGCAAAAAGACAAAAAAAACAAAAAACGAAGCAGTGCAGATTTTAAAGTACTGGGTTGAAATGATAGTATTTTTGATACATTGGAGTAAATAAAGTGAGTTATTGAAATTTCCCGTTTCTTCCTATTTTGTAAATGGGGTACTTGAGAATTTAAAATTACATACCTTGCCAGTGTTCTTTTTCTATTGGACAGCACTGCTCTGGAGTCTGGAGTGGCCGTTGTGGGTTGGTTTACATAGTCCTAGCTCTTTACTACTTGACAGTTGGTTCTGAGCCTGGGGTGCAGAACTAATATTTATTGTTGGCCTAGTTGTATCAGGAACTTTGTAGGTATGTTTTTTTACTTTAATTTTTATGAAATAAACTTATTTTAGTTTTACTTTTAGAGAAAACTTGGAACGGTAATAGGGTTCCTGTATACTCCACACCTAATATGGAATATTTGTCACAACCAGAGGTCCAATAACATGGATCTGACGTCCATACTTTCTCAAGATTTCCTCAGTTTTTACATATTGTCTATTATATCTTCCAGGATCCCACCTGACAGGCAGCTCTGGCTCCTTTTGGTTTTGACAGTTTCTCAGACTTCCCTTATTTTGGTGACCTGGACAGTTTTGAGGAGTTCTGGTTAGGAATTTTGTAGAATGTCCCTCAATTGGGATTTGTCTTTTTTTCCCCTTATTACAGCCACACCTGTGGCATAGGATTTGTCTGCTTTTTCATGGTTTTATACTGGGGTAATATTCTCTTTTATTTTATTTTACTTCTATTTTTTTGTTGTTGTTGCACCTGCAGCTGTGGAAGTTCCCAGCCAGGGATCAAACCTGAACCACAGTGGTAACTAAAGCTGCAGCCATGACAATGCCAGATCCTTAACCCCCTGAGCCACCAGGGAACTCCCATATTCTCCTTTTTAAATATCAGTATAGTCTTCTGAATTTCTTGGGCCTTTTTAAGGAAATGTTCGCGCTGAGTTTAAAGGACTTAGCTGAGGTAGAGCCAGACTCCAGCTTTATTTGAGGCTGATGTGCTATATTTGCTTACTAAGTCTAGATTGAGGGTGGGGGTGGGGTATCCATTCTGGAAAGTTCCAGAGCCTCATCCAGTGAAGTCTCCAGCCTCTTCCTGAGGAAGGATGCCTCCTGGGTCTGTGCCTATAGATTGCATATGTCTTCCGGCTCCACCAGAGGCTCCCACATGCCTGTTTATGTGCCAAGTGGTATTACTGCCGTCTCATGCTGGCACAGTGGTCCATGCAGAACCCTTCATTTCTCCTCTCAAAACTTATCCTTCCACTGCTCTGCCTCAGCTGAGGGCATTATTTTCCTAGCTCAGCTGGGAGCGACCAGAGTCCCTGTCTGCACCAGACTTTGGCTTTCGAGCATCTTTGCTGCTGCTGTCTCTCCCAGTTTGCAGGCAGCTCCTCAGCATTCCAGTAGGGACTTCCAGTAGTTCCTGTATAAGGGGAACAGTTTTTCTTCACTGTCCAATGTGATAACCACCACCTCACGTGCTACCAAGTATTGAAATTGGACTGCATGTGATTGGGAAAATGGGGTTTTATCCATTTTTTTCCTAATTTTTGAGTTTCAGTAGACCCATGGTCAGTGGCTGCTATTGGGCACAGTGTCCCCATTTGCAGGGCCGACCTGTGGGCATTTCCCACCTGCCCTCCCATAGCCACTTCTTCCTGTTACTTGCTTCTGTCCTCTCCGTGTCACTGGTTGCCTTGCTATGCCTGTCAGTCTGCCCCTGAGAACACGAGTGGTACAGGGACTTTGCTTGTCTGTTTTTCGTTTGCTCCGGTGGCCCAGAGAAGGCCTGTGCTGAGCTCTGGGGTGTGTGGCATGTGCTTGGGGCAGGGGTGGAGCGCGGAGGGCTCTGCTTCTCCTTTGTTTTCCCAAGATGGGAAGGCCCTCTGTCAGAAAGACTGGAGGGTCCTGGGACACACCATCTCAAATTTCAACATTAGGCGAGAACCTCTGTCCCTGGTCAACCTGCGGAAGAGGAACCTCGAATCCGGAGAGGAAGAGCTGACGTCCAGGCTGGACCACTACAAAGCCAAGGCCACGAGGCACATCTTCCTCATCAGGCACTCCCAGTACCATGTGGACGCCTCCCTGGAGAAGGACCGCACGCTGACGCCCCTGGGTACGTGGCTGGGCCTCTTTGGACCCGTGTCGGAGCTCTTGGCTCAAATGCGGGCGTTGTCATCATCAGTAATTGGCAGCCTGAGCTGACATAAGGCAGGCTTTGAAAACATCGATTTTATTTATTTATTTTTTTGCTTTTTAAGCCCCCACTAGTTGCATATGGAAGTTCCCAGGCTAGGGGTCAAATCGGAGCTGCAGCTGCTAGTATACACCACAGAGCAACACAGGATCTGAGCCATGTCCGCGAAGTATGCCATAGCCCATGGCAACGCCAGATCCTTAACCCACTGAGCGAGGCCAGGGATTGAACCTGTGTCCTCATGGATATTAGTTGGATTCGTTATCGCCGAGCCACAACGGGAACTCCCTGCTTATTTTTTTTCAATTTATTTTTTTAATTTTTTTTTTTTTTGCTTTTTCTAGGGCCGCACCCACAGCATATGGAGGTTCCCAGGCTAGGGGTCTAAATGGAGCTGTAGCCGCCAGCCTATGCCACAGTCACAGCAACGCCAGATCCGAGCTGTGTCTGCGACCTACACCATAGCTCACGGCAATGCTGGATCCTTAACCCACTGAGCGAGGCCAGGAATTGAACCTG
>PVHT021183555.1:29037893-29097291 GCA_004024745.2 Catagonus wagneri
CCCATGGCAACGCCAGATCCTTAACCCACTGAGCGAGGCCAGGGATTGAACCTGTGTCCTCATGGATATTAGTTGGATTCGTTATCGCCGAGCCACAACGGGAACTCCCTGCTTATTTTTTTTCAATTTATTTTTTTAATTTTTTTTTTTTTGCTTTTTCTAGGGCCGCACCCACAGCATATGGAGGTTCCCAGGCTAGGGGTCTAAATGGAGCTGTAGCCGCCAGCCTATGCCACAGTCACAGCAACGCCAGATCCGAGCTGTGTCTGCGACCTACACCATAGCTCACGGCAATGCTGGATCCTTAACCCACTGAGCGAGGCCAGGAATTGAACCTGCAACCTCACGGTTCCTAGTTGGATTCGTTAACCACTGAGCCACGAAGGGAACTCCCTTAAGTTTTCTTTTTTTTTTTTTTTTTTGTCTTTTAGGGCCACAGTGGCGGTGTATGGAGGTTTCCAGGCTAGGGGTCCAATCAGAGCTGTAGCCGCCGGCCTACACCACAGCTGCAGCAATGGAAGATCTGAGCTGCTTCTGTGACCTACACCACAGCTTGTGGCAATGCAAGATCCTTAACCCTCTGAGCGAGGCCAGTTATTGAACCTGCGTCCTCATGGATGCTAGTCGGGTTCATTAACCACTGAGCCATGATGGGAACTCCAGAAACTCCTTGTTTATTTTTTATTTATATATTGTTGTGGTTACTGTTTTTAACATTTTTTTCTGTATGGAGCCGAAGGTGGCTGCTCTGTTTCCTTGGTTTTACCTGTTGAAAGCCTGGCCCCCTGGTTAGGCTTGAGCCCTGGGAGGGGCTCCCTGTCTTGTCCCCTCCCCCAGTGGGACTGAAGTATGTGTGAAGCAGACAAAGAGCAGCCTCAGCAACATGTGATCCTTGGTGTATTTCACCTTCCAGGTCGTGAGCAGGCCGAGCTAACTGGTCTCCGACTTGCAAGCTTGGGGCTGAAGTTTAATAAAATCGTCCATTCCTCCATGACCCGCGCCATAGAAACCACTGACATCATCAGCAAACACCTGCCAGGTGAGTGCCAGGCGGCAGCAAGGAGGGCCGGCAGCTCCTCCTGGCGCCACTGAGCCCTGTGCCTCTCCGCAGGCGTCTGCAGGGTCAGCACAGACCTGCTCAGGGAGGGCGCCCCCATCGAGCCCGATCCCCCAGTGTCTCACTGGAAGCCAGAGGCTGTGGTAAGAACTCCCCGGGGCGAGCAGCCCCTCTGCTGTGCCCGGACTTGGGCCCTCCTTTCCTGATGCCTGTGAGGCCTCCGTCCGCACAAGTCTTCTCTCTGCCCCCAGCAGTATTACGAAGATGGCGCGAGGATCGAGGCTGCCTTCCGGAACTACATCCACCGGGCCGATGCTAAGCAGCAGGAGGACAGTTATGAGATCTTCATCTGCCACGCCAACGTCATCCGCTACATCGTTTGCCGGTGAGGGGTCTGGGGTCGCCCAGCCCATTTCCCCTCCTTGTGCCCTGATGCTTCCCGCAGCCCAGCCAGTTGTCTGGTAGAGCGGCCTTCAGTTTGCTTTTCTCAGGCCCGCGTGTTTTGGTGGGAACAGACCAGACCGACATGCCCTGGTGGGCTGCTTCCCCGGCGGTGCTGATGTGGCCGCTTGGCTCAGGCACCGTGTGCTGGGTCCTTATGCCACGAGGTTGCACTGTCTAGGAGGCAGCGCCAACACCCCAGACTTAACACCCATGGGCTTTAGCACCTGTCACTGGGTCCTGCCGTTACGGTTGCTGGTGGCTTCTACCTAATGGTTTCATGTTTTTCTCTATTTATTTTTGGCTGCATCTGCAACATGTTGAAGTTTCCGGGCCAGGGATCAAACCTGAGCCACAGAACTGACAACCACTGTACCACCGGGAACTCCCTCCCTTTACTAATTGGAATTATTTGCAGTCATACGCTCGTGGGTTTGTTTCAGACTGGGTTGTAATCTGTGACCACATTAGTCATTTGGGTGCTCCAGTGTTGGATGTTGTAAGCTCACCAGGGGCTCCCGTGTCCTTGGCCCTGATCACTTCCCTACTTCCTGGTACCACAGAGAATTCTAGGGCCCTCATAAGTGACCCCTGCCCTGAGCCACAGCCCCAAGTCATAGAGCCCCGCACATGGAGGGCCAGCTGAGTGCTTTTGTATTTGCCCAAATCCTACTTAGTACAAGATTGGGAATAACTGGAACCCTGCCTCCCCCCAGACCCGTTGGAAAGTGTTCAGTGGTAGCTGTGGGGGTCCACTTGGGGCCACTTGCCCTCAGGCGTCACACTCATGGTCCTGGGGAGAAGCCTGGTGGTTGGGAGGAAGGGTCGGTTTCAGGTAGGCCTGGGTGACACCTGCTCACTAGGAGGTGCCCCCACTGCTGAAGACAGGTCAGAAATGGCTGGGACTTGGAGGAATGGTGCTTGTGCTGAAAACAGGGCTGCTGGGTTGTTCCCGTTGTGGCTCAGTGGTAACGAGCCCAACTGGTATCCATGAGGATGCAGCCTGGCCTTGCTCAGTGGTTAAGGATCTGGCGTTGCCATGAGCTGTGGTGTAGGTCACAGATGTGGCTCGGATCCTGCGTTACTATGACTGTGGTGTAGGCCAGCAGTTGTAGCTCTGATTTGATGATTTGACCCCTAGCCTGGGAACTTCCATACACTGCAGGTGTGGCCCTACAAAAGACAAAAAAATAAATTAAAAAATAGGGCTGCCAGGAGCCAGAGCGTCAGCACTAGGGCCTGTGAGGCACTCTGCTCGCAAGTTAGGAGGGTGACCTTAGTGACTCCTTTAAATGGGCTAAACTCCTGCCAGAACGTCAGCCGGCTGGAGGACAAAGGGTATTTGGGACTTACACAGAGGTTATGGCCATACTGGGCTCTTCAGTGAATACTATGTCTAAAAAGTTTTTTTTCTTTTTAAACGTCTTTTATTTTTTTCCATTGTAGCTGCTTTACAGTGTTCTGTCAAATTTCTGCTATACAACAAGGTGACCCAGTCACACATATATGTATGCATTCTTTTTTCTCATGTTATCAGGCTCCATCATAAGTGACTAGACATAGTTCCCAGTGCTAGATAAAACATTTTTAAGACGTGCCTTGGACCTGGCGTTGCTTGACTGTGGTGTAGGGTGGCAGCTGCAGCTCTGATTCAACCCCTAGGCTGGGAACCTTCATAAGCTGTGGGTGCCCTAAAAAAGTTTTAAGAGCATGAAAATGGTCCAGAGGTGGTGGGTTGCGCCAGCCCCACCCATCCCTGGGGAGAGCAGGTCAGGAGGGAACCTGCTGCAGCTCATGTCAGCCCCCTTCTGGTGACACCAGGAAAACGAATTAAGTTGCGTGCATTTGTAGGAAACCAGTTGTATTCCTGACTCCCCTGCAAGCCTGCAGTTGGGCTGGGCCCTCTGAGGGGGGCTGGGCCCTCACCTCACCCTGGGTTTGACTGACGGGTCAGCGTCCCCCCCCAGCTCTTCTGAGAAACCCCTGCTTAGAAACCCAAGGTACCGGCGGGTGCCGGGCCCAGCCCCAGGAAGGTCGGCTCTGAGGCTGCGTCTCTAGCATGTTCCTTCTTCCCCAGGGCACTGCAGTTCCCCCCAGAAGGCTGGCTCCGCCTTTCCCTCAACAACGGCAGCATCACCCACCTGGTGGTCCGGCCAGATGGCCGCGTGGCGCTCAGGGCCCTCGGGGACACGGGGTTCATGCCTCCTGACAAGATCTCCCGCTCCTGAGGGCGGCCCCAGGCCCCGCTCTCTCCACAGCCCCCGCCTGGCCTCGGAACGCAGGCTCCTCCGGGCCTTCCCTCCAGGGTAAAGCCTCTGTGAGCAGGAGTGGCCACTGGGTGGCAAGTTGGTGTGCTCCTGGCCCAGATGGAAAAGGGAGACAGCGCTTCTGCCTGGCTCTCAGCCACCAGCATGATGCCGTGGGGCTTAGGGAGGCCGGTTCAAGAGACTGGACGAGGCTGGCAGGCACCGAGGGTCCCGGCCCTCTCACCCCTTCGCCACAGGTCCTTCGTCAGGCAGGAGGAGCAGGAGGGCACCAGCGCTTCCATTCTTAACTTATTTTGCTTCATATGTTTTCATTTCTTAAAACTCTTTTGTCACTTAAGTATTTGTCAAATAAAGGTTTTCCTTGTCTGGGCTCTTTGAAAACCAACTTCTCACTCTGTAGTTCCATACCGTGAGGCTCTTGGATATGAAATTCACCTGTGTTACCAGGCCTGTCCCAACACACAGGAGCACCCCGGCAGGTGACATCAACTGTAGGTCTCACAGGAGGGGCCGGGTACTGGCACTGAGGGGTCTGACAGTTTAATCTTCGTTGGCCTTTCACTGTTACTCTCTTAGGCTTATGGATTAAAATGTTTAGATGCAACATGTCTGTCCAAATTTCTGTTAAGTTAGGAAAAACTACGATTTCTATGAAGTGGTTATGAACATTTTCTGCAATCAGTGAAACTAATTGGGATGTCTGATCCATTTCTGTTATTTTGGAAATAACTACAAAATAAAATTTTATTTTACTGTTTTTTCAAAGCACTAATTGTGAATGTTTTAAAGGAAACAGGTGGTGTGTGCAGTGGCAGACTTGCTGAAACTTCCAGCAGAAAGCTCTTTTCCCGTTTTGTGTGTATCCTGGGCTGAGGGTTTGGTAGGGTCTCCGCCCACCAGGGGCCTCAGTGAGAGGCCCTGACCCAGGACAGTGAGCTTGGCAAGTGGTTTTCTAAAAACAGCAACCACACTCCATTTTGTAGAAGCAGTTTTGACAAGGAAGCCAGGGGCTCTGCTAACTTATAGGCAGACCCCAGACCCATGGCGCCTGGCAGGTATTCCCAGTCTCCTTGCTGTCCTGTCTGTAGGCCTGTCTTCCCACCCTTTATACCAGACCTTTGACAAGCAGGGCCACATCTTAGGAACAGAATGAGTCCAGGAGCGGTAGGTGGGTGATTGGACAGGGTCAGGGTCATGGCACGGGAAACTGCCTTCTAGTGGGACAGGTGACTGAAAACTCACGGCATGTCAGTAACAGCCTGTTAGATCAAAACAAGCAGTGCTTCAGGAATTGACAACAGTGGGACTGCAGCCGGGTCCTAGTGACTGTGTTGCTCTTTGCTGCAAAATTCTTTTGAGACAGTTGAGAAGGGAACCCAAGTACTGGAGAATACAGGTTTCTGTGCACAGATGCACAAGACTGTGAGATGAAAAAAGCACATGCCCCAAACAGCCTGGTGAGCAAACACGGCTAAAGGGACAGGGCAAGGACGAGTTCCGTGGCCTTGGCAACTACACACACGCAGGCAGCTAGCCCACAGCCATCTCTAAGAGCTGTGAAGGCTTGGAGACACCCACAACCTATCCCTGACGATGTCTGGTCCTTGCCAGGTCAGGTGCCTGCTTGCCCCCAGGCTGGGAACCTGCTGGTACCCCTGTACTATAGCCCAGGGAGCCATACCCACCACCCGTTGCAGCAGAGGGATTCTCGTCAACTCTGAAATGTAGAAATGATACACGGTCAACATCACAAAAAGAGGTTTCCCTTTTCCAAGGGCATTTATAAAACGTTTGCTGGTCTGATGTCAACAATTTCCACAAGTGTGTTAGTAACTAAAGGGCCAAACAGCAAATAAACCACTCTTGGATTAATGTACTGTTTGACCAAAACACTGCTTAAGGGGAGTTCCCATAGTAGCTCAGTGGGTTACAAATCAGACTAGTATCCATGATGCAGGTTCCATCCCTGGCCTCCCTCAGTGGGTTACGGATCCAGCATGGCTGTGATGTAGGCAGGCAGTTGAGGCTCTGATTCAACCCCTAGCCTGGGAACTTCCATATGCCATGGGTGCAGTCCCCCCCTACCCCAAAAAAAAGACGCTGCTTAAAATTTTGCTAGAAAGGACATTTGCCTGGGCAAAGGTGAGAGGTCTTCCTGAAAGCTTAGAATGGTTAACATGTGGTTTTAAAAATAATTTATTTCATTAAGTTTTAAAAAGACATATAAAGTCACCATAGGACACATGACAATGCATTCATTCACTGGAACCGGGGCCACCTCATATAAACAACAAAGAAGGCCTAAACTTCAGAAAACAGCAACAGCAGTCTGCAAAATTATGGCAAATCACTATTTTAATTTCCATCTGAATATTTACAACAATATATAGGACGGCATGGTCAAATTTTAGAGGAAACAGTTCATTGCTATGACTTATCTGTATTCTGATTAAGAACACAGATGCCTTTTTAAAATGCCATTTTGTTTTTAGAACAGAATGTGTTTTTCTGTCTTATATCTTGGTTATCTGCTACACAACAAGTGAAAACATCCTGTGTAACAACCTTCTGAGTTTTAAACTCTAAATCTTGGTTCCAATATTCCTGATCTGTCTCTTGTTAGCATGTGAAAGAAATAAGCTGCCTTAAAACAGAACTTTCAATTTCGAATTTTTAGGAATAAAAAGCAATCTCATGTCTCCTCCCTATCACTGGATAGCCTCAAAAAGCAAGTTCAAGAGAATCAAAAGTGATTTACAAAAGGCACTGAAGTCAGCAGAAGCACTGGCAGTTTTCACTTTGGATCAGACACTGGAAATGTTCCCAGGTAACTGCTTCCTGCGAGCTGGCATCACTAACACCCAGGAGAGACAGCCCTTCAGTCGGCTGTAGCATCATAGGCATCCTTGGCACATGGAGATCCCCAGGCTCCGTGCACAGACCCCCCCTCCCCGCCGCTGAAGTACAAACAAGGGGAAGGGCAAGGTTAAGACACACCACACTCGAGTAACGCAACTGGGACCAGATACACCCTCCAAAGTAAACCTTTACTTTCTGTACTAAAACGTGACACTCTCTCATAAAGGAAATACAGCTGAAGTGAATTCTAAAATATGGGATGCATTTCAAAACCAGAGAGCGACTTACAGATTACTACCACGCGTGGGCAGCTAAACAAGGGGCACTGTGAAAGGTCAAGTGCTGGTGACAAAGAAACCACCTCTGAGTAACTGCTGGTGAGTGAGTTCTGTGTGACTATTTGCACAACTCCCAAGGGATAAATTTCTTCTGAGAAAAGCTACTTTTATCTTTTGGTGACTCATTTCAATGTTATCAGTAACTCAGATTACAAGCATCACTGCAAGTCTGAGACACTCAAGGTTCCTTTACTCCCCGACATCCATCAACTTCTCTAACCAACAGGGTGGACTGGCAAAGAGCAAAGAGGATTTTCTATCAACTTGAAAGTTAAAAACTCCCCAAAATTCACCTGTCTTAAGAACAGAGTTGAAGTGAGCGCAGCTCCCGTGGGGGTGCTGCGGATGTGGGCACGCACTTGGCCTTTCTGGCGAGCAGGCTGTCCAGTGCCTCTGTGTTCTGTGCTAATCAAGGGGTGACTAATAACTAAGGTTGTCACTGCCACGTTGACAGTTTTCATAACGTTTCTATCTGAGTTTGCTTTTATCAACTGCTCCCAAAATATCAGAAAGCTACATTTATATAGAATATTTGCATTTTCCAAAATTCTTTTACCCTCTAAAGGAGGACTGATAAAATAATCAGGACGTGTTCTTTTTTCGGTAAAATTTTAGCAAGCAACACATTACCTTTCTTTTTTTTGAAAACCAAAGGATGACTGTGCCCTACAAGGTCGCAAGCTGGGCCAGGCGTGCCATCCTGCGGAGCTGGCCCCCGTTCGCAGGGCTGTAGCGCCCGGGGCTGCCCAGGCCGGGGGAATGGGGAGCAGGACCGGGCTTCACAGGGCTGCCCACCAGGGGGTTGCTTCTCCCAGGGCTGCTGTGTGGAGGGCCCCCGAGGTCCAGCAGCTGAGACTTCCATTTCCCTTTTGTTGCAGGGCTGGGCCAGCTGGGGAATGAGAGCAGCCAGTCAGCAGGGCGCTGACCAGACAGGTCTTGGGCCCACGCACCCAAGCCCCAGGGACCACCAAGGCTCCAGGAGAGGTACACTGAGCCTCAGAACCAGGGGCCTTGGAGCGTCAAAGCTCATGCGATTTCCTGCATGAGCCACAGGTGACCCTGCACAGAAACCCTCGCTGCGCCTCCCCGCACCCATCACCATGGGCAGCACCCCTCCCGATTTGCCACCTGAAGCCACACGTGAGGGGAGCTCCATGTCAGCTTGCCTAGTGGGCCCGACAGTGGTTCAGATGAACATTCGTGCACATGTAGCTACTGACGCCCCCTGTGTAACGCCCACCGGTACCTCTGTCTGTCTGAGGGTGAGAAGCCCAGGACGGCGCTCTTCCACCTGTGCACGGCTGGGTACTGCTGAGGGTCCACGTCCGCATACTCCAGAGCTGCCAGAACGTCCCGATCAAGTTTTGATGGTTCCTCTCTAGAAGGCACGAGAAAAAGCAGAAACACCCATGACAACAAGCACAGACATCCAAGAGTTCCCTGTGACTCAGTGGGTTAAGGATCTGGCACTGACAAACTGCTGTGGTGTGGGTTCGATCCCTGGCCTAGGAACTTCTGCATGCCGCAGGCATGAACCAAAAGAAATAGAGAGAGAAAGGAGAGAGCACAGATGTCAAGCACCACCATATCCTTTAGGCAGAGGAATACACCTGCTCCCCACCTCAGGCACTGGGTGTCAAGGCCACGATCTAGGCTGCAGAGGGACCCAGGTGGGGACAGTGGAGGGGATGTGCTGAGGAGATGGGCCCTGCTGTGAAACTGCCTTCTGCATAGTCCCTCCTCGAGGATGACTGAGCAGAAGCCAGGGACCAAGATCCTGACAGCCCTCCTTCCTAAAATGAACTAAACTGCTAGAACAGCTCGGTCACTCGGGAAGTACAGCAGACATGACATCGAGCCAGCAAGGACGCTGGCCCCCACCCACTTGGAAGACCCCAGGACTAGAGATGTAGGTCCGCCGGGCTGTGGGTTGAGGAGGGCGTCCCTTGTGCTCCCGCGCACTGCTCCACGCTTGTGTGTGCCCGTGACGGCGCATGAGTGCCCCCTAATCCGTACCCAGACAGGAAGCGCCTCTGGACTGGCTCCTGTGTAGCGTGGACCCCCGAGGGCCCTGAAATCACAGAACTGCAGCCTCGCTGGGCCGCAGGACCGGAGCTGGTGGGACCCAGGTACAAGTTCACAATCCCAGCTGACATCTCGCTTTCTGGTCTCATCTGCATTTCTCCGGAAGGGTCGACAGCTGGGGGTCCCGACACCAGGATCTTCTCTTGAGTTTTCACGTTTTTCTTTGGAGTCTTAGAAAAGCTACTTTCTAGATTCTGCAAATTCAGTTTATCAAACTCAACAGTCAAGCCAGAGACGGGAGACAGGAATGCTTCCTCCCCATCAGGGGCCTTTGGCCTCCTCCCACCCAGGGTCTTGCCCTCGCTCAGGGGGCTGCAAAACCCGTTTTTGCTGCCATGGGGAATGGTGGGGGCCGAGGCTTCTATAAGCTCTGACTTCTGCTCAGAGGGGCGGATGTCACACCCTGAGGCTCTGGAAGCAGCAACTGCAGCCTGCGTGCTGCTTCGAGCAATGTTTTGCCGATTTTTGATCTCTTCCAAGCTCACATCCTCATCTTCATCTAGAAACGCCCCCACAGAGATGGAGTTGCTGCCCTTCCTAGGACGGCCTGCTGGGGAGAGAAGGCAGCCTTTCAGGGATATGGGTGAGAGGACGCACGGGGTGCCCCCCAGCACAGCCACAAAACCCCAGCCCAGGCCCTTCTCATTCGAAGCCTCCTCCTCAGATTCCAGGACAGAAAATCACCTCCTTGGAAAAGGCTGGAGGACTCTGTATACAGAAATCCAGCCTCCGGGCCCAGCGCTCCTCCCTCCAAGGCAGGGAAACGAGGAGGAAACTGGCTGGTTCCCAGGACACAGCCCCAGTTCTTACCGAGGGCCAAGGTGTCCTCCTGGCGACAGGCCGAGTTTTCTCCCAGGTCTTGTTGGGGCTTTTGGCCTACTTCCTGCTGAGTGAGATAGTCTTCTAGTTTTTGCAGGCCCGCCTGGGAAGACAGATCAACAAAACAGCCCAGAAAGTCCCAGTATTCGACCCAGGGATACCCCAGCTCATGAGCCAGCTCTCTGAAATAAAGCACAGTGAACCGGTTGTGAGACCAGGACAAAAACTCATAGAACTGCCTACACAGAAAGGAGCTTGATGTTGGCAGTGCCCAAGCAACACCCGTGATCTTGGTCTGGATTTCATTTCACCCTAAATTTGGGGCTGAAGTAGCCGCCTTCCCGGGTTAAGAGCGAGCAGTTTCCCTCTCAGACTCTGCCATGTTACGGAGTGAGCCAAGGCTCCCTGGGGAGAAAGGAGACCGCAACCCAACGTACCAGTCACACCGACACTCAGGAGAACTTAAAGGAGGTCAAACTGTACGACTCCACTAATGCAGACCTTTTTGTTTTCATAAAACAACTGCATAAAGTTGGAGATGATTCTGGTGTGGGCCAGACATGAAAGCGTAGAAACCCTTTCTGCTTTCAAGTTGTAAACCTAACACTGGGCACATATTTTGAGAAGTTCTAAAATGATTCACCTAAGTTTAATTTGATTATGGAGCTCCTGTTGTGGTTCAATGGTTAACGAATCCGACTAGGAACCATGAGGTTGTGTGTTCGATCCCTGGCCCTGCTTAGTGGGTTAAGGATCCGGCGCTGCTGTGAGATGTGGGTGGTGTAGGTCACAGATGCAGTTTGGATTCTGCGTTATTGTGGCTGTGGCGGAGGCCGGCAGCTGCAGCTCTGGTTCAACCCCTAGCCTGGGAACCTCCACATGCTGCAGGTGCAGCCCTAGAAAAGACAAAAAAGAAAAAGAAAAAAAGTTTAATTTGATTACACAGTAAATTACTTTCTTGACTATGGAAGGAACACTTTCCATGCACTTCTTTACTAGTACTTTCTGGCCACGACCTCCTCTGGTGCTTAGCACCTACCACATGCTGGCACCTCTCAGACACCCCTCTACCCTGGAGGGACCGTTTTAACGAAGACGTCTGCTGCCCGAGCTGCAGCCTGCACCTTTAAGGACTCACAGCCCTTACACTCTCCCAGGAAACTCGTTCTGGGAACTGCCGTTTGGGAGGCAGCTGCAATTCTCAATCTTCAATCTCACACAGGCGCACAGCATCCGAAATGACTGTCACTTCAGGCCCTTTAAGTACCTTCCCACTCTCTCAATGCCTCTTTCTGGATCCGATTTCCTGACACTATGGAAGAAGCCTGCTTTCTCTCGAGGCGGGGTTTTCCAGAGTCGACGAAAATCTTCTGCCTACGAAAGAGAAGGTGTGTTGAGTTGTGCTCTGCACCCAGGTCACCGGGTACCGTAATGAGCCACCAGCACCACAGGTGCCCGCCCGCCTCCACATGTAGGCAGCGTGCTCATCTGTCCCGGAGCCAAGAGACCGTCCCAGCCTGGGCTAAGGGTCAGAGCTGCACCAGGAGGCCCCATGGGAACCTCTGCAGAGCTGCCACCCTGAGCCCCAAGGCACTTTCCCATCACACGAGAGGAAGATAAGTGTTGGTGCTTTTTATGTTTTATGGAAAATACTAGTGTGGGAGTTCCCGTCGTGGTGCAGCAGTTAACGAATCCGACTAGGAACCATGAGGTTGTGGGTTCAATCCCTGGCCTTGCTCAGTGGGTTAAGGATCTGGCGTTGCCGTGAGCTGTGGTGTAGGTCACAGACGCGGCTCGGATCTGCCGTTGCTGTGGCTGTGGCGCTGGCTGTCGGCTACAGCTCCGATTAGAGCCCTAGCCTGAGGACATCCATATGCCACAGGTGCGGCCCTAAAAAGACAAAAAAAGAGAAAATACTAGTGTGGCTGAATCTAATCCGAACATTTTTATAGTTTTGGGTAACTAATCATTGAGAAAGTTCTTTCACCAAGAGAAAAGATGCTACACAGGTCAGTGTACGAAGGACCTCAGCCTGGAAGGTAAACTTCCGAGTGACAGTACAAATCCAAGACTCCAGAACAGGTAACCTAGCGAGCGGGTCAACACGCTGCCCGGGTGGGGAGCCAGGTGACGCTGGCCAGGGGAGGGAAGCCCATGTTAACCTGGCTCCTTGGAAGCAAGGGCTCATCGCGCATGGGCCCTGGTTGAGAGCTGAGGGTGGGATCAAGACACTCCCTCAGGGAAGGTTCTGAAGCCTCCCTGAGAACGCACTGGGTGTCCGCAAGAACTACTCTCCACCACCAAGCACAAAGCGAGGGGCTGGACAGCCCAGCACTTCCGGTGGAGACAGCCAGGAGCTGGTTCCAGAGCTTCCATACCAGCTCACCTTGGACGGACTCAGGGGCCCCGCAAAGGCTCGCAGGGTCAGGACAGGGTCTCTGGGGCCGCCTCCACTGTAGCCTATGTGAGAGGCCTCGCCCGTCTGGTCTGAAGACCACAGCTCCCCGATCACTGGAGAAGACGTGTCCTCTGCTCTCAGGAGGGGCACATAGTAGTGACCTGGGTGGAGGAAACACACCACCTGAATAGGACAGCCCTGTGCCTCAGTGGGTATCAGGCCTCTGGGAAACAGCCAGAGAAACAGTGCACTCATCACCCTCACAGATTCTGCAAGCAAGGCAAAGGTGACAATAACAGAAAGGCTGGGAGTTCTCTGCAGTGGGTTAAAGATCCAATGTGTCACTGCAGGGGCTGGGGTCACTGCTATGGAGC
The DNA here is from genome assembly GCA_004024745.2 of Catagonus wagneri. Classification (NCBI taxonomy): domain Eukaryota; kingdom Metazoa; phylum Chordata; class Mammalia; order Artiodactyla; family Tayassuidae; genus Catagonus; species Catagonus wagneri. Next base: position 29,050,532 of record PVHT021183555.1, read on the forward strand.
AGGTTCAAACCCTGGCCTGGGAACTTCCACCAAAAAAAAAAAAAAAAAGCACACTGCAAAAGCTCTAGAGCCAAATGCCTGGGCAAGAGGCTGGTCTGCACCAGACTCCTGCACAGAACAAACCCCTGTGTCCTTCCTTGGCAGGTGAGGAAAAAAAAGAGAAAAGGATGGGAGTTCCTGTTGTGGCTCAGTGGTAACAAACCCAACTAGGATCCATGAGGACGCAGGTTTGATCCTGGCCTCACTCACTGAGTTAAGGATCTGATGTTGTCGTGAGCTGCGGTGCAGGTCACAATGTGGCATTGTTGTGGTTGTGGCGTAGGCTGGCAGCTATAGCTCCGATTCGATGCCTAGCCTGGGAACTTCTATATGCCGCAGGTGTGGCCCTAAAAAAATAAAAGAAAAAGAGTTCCCATTGTGGCTCAGTGGAAATGAATCTGACTAGGATCCATGAGGACACAGGTTTGATCCCTGGCCTCGCTCAGTGGGTTAAGGATCCAGTGTCGCCGTGAGCTGTGGTGTAGGTCACAGATGTGGCTCTGATCCAGCGTTGCTGTGGCTGTGGTGTAGGCCTGTGGCTACAGCTCCCACTCGACCCCTAGCCTGGGAACCTCCATGCTATAAGTGCGGCCCTAAAAAAAAGGGGGGGGCAATAAATAAAAAAAGGAAAAGTAAGGGGGAGCAGCAAACACCTCCTCATCCCAGCTTCTCACAAGGACCTGTGAACAAGAGCAGTGTCTAAGTGGGAGCGTAAGGAACATTATAGTCGCACTTCAACACAACCCTCCCTTCCCAATTCTCTTTTTTTTCCTCTGTTACGATTTTACATCATTGAACACACATCTCTAGACAGTCACACAACACCTGATATGAAACCTGGAAAGGACAAAGGCTGCCTGTAGCAGCCACATGGGGTGGTGTGGCAGGAAGGCACCCAGAGAAGGCATGCTATTGACAGCGGCAGCTGTCAGGTGACAAGTTACTAAGAGTGGCCCTACTGACCCTGGGTTGAGTGGAGACCAACAGGGACTTGGACAGGAGTGGGAATGGGAGAGGCGTAAAAACAGGCAAGCAGGAGGCAAGAGTGTCAGATCCCCGCGGCAATGCTGCCTGGGCAGCAGGAGCACCAGGGACAGCGTGGCTGCAGCCAACTCCTCACACTCACTGGCAACATGAGAGGAAGGCAGGGGGAAACCCGCTTCGCCTCCACCACCTTCGTTCTCTGAGGCCTGCGAGCACGGAGGCTCCTGACGGGAGGTGTGAAGCCCCGGGAAGCCAAGGCGAGTCTCGAGGGCCTGAGCAGGAGGGCCCCTCTTCCCCACCCCCGGGGCCTGAGAAGTTGAGGAGGACAGGGCCCTGGACAGAGGGCGGCGGCCAAAAGGGTAAGGAAGCAACAGACAGACAGACAAATGCAGATTGATGCCCCTCCTGCCTTGCCGGCCATGCCCAGGAGGCCTGTGGACGCTGAAGGCTGAGGCTGTGAGCAGCAGTCAAATGACAGATGACTTGGCCTCTCCAAAAAGGGAGATGGAACACACGGTAACCGTGAGGGGTTCATGGGGTGGCTTCACTCTCAGTTGCACGGCCAGGCCGCTGCCCAGCGCCCTCCCCACGGGGGCCTCATTCCCAAACTTACCCTTTAAATAGTCTCTAATCCGCTCTTTCAGTTCCACGGATTTATTTTTGCTTCTTTCACAAATAACCTATTTAAAAAAAAAAAAAGCTAGGTGAAACACTCTAAACCTAACTTTTCATAACATTTTCTTACCACTAAAATGATTTTATAAAAGCAAGTTTTAAAGTCAAAACAAGGCCAATGTCCTAATGCTAAATACTTCATAGAGCCCACAGTCAAAAAAATAACGTGTGTGGAACAGTGTAATTTTCCTTCTAGAATGTTCTGTAAAGACTTCAAGGGGTGAGGACAAGAAGAACAAACTCTGAGATCATGAGTGAATTTTTACCTTTTCTTTATGCTGCTCTACATGTAATTTTCTTTTCTTTTTTAAAAAGGCCTCCCATATGGAAGTTCCTGAGCCAGGGGTTGAATCTGAGCCACAGCTGCAACTTATGCCAGATCCTTTAACCCACTGTGTCAGGCCAGGGATTGAACCCATGCCTTTGCAGAGACCTGAGCCGCTGTGGTCAGATTTTTAACCCACTGCACCACAGTGGGAACATCTACATCTCCTAATTTTCTGCAAGGAAAGGAAATCTCAGGCTGCACCAAGTCAGAGCAGAGATGCAGACATGCTGATACCTGCAGCTCTGTGCATTCACTGCCTGGAAAACCGGGCACTACTGTTGGGCTGGGCTGAAATAGAACTCCTATCTAGCATGAACACAAATGTTTTATTTTTGCAACTACAGGAACAAATGTTCTCAGTTATTAGACAATTGGGAACACTTTAGCTAGAAGTATTAAAAAAAAAAAAAAAACTTAAAATAAGAGGGAAGGAACCACAAAATTATCACCTCCTGCCAGCCTGTGAGAAAAACAAACTACAGCTGTTCAGTGTACCCTTCGAGCAGTGCAAGTATTTTCTTTTTTTTTTTCTTTTTAGGGCCGCACCCACGACACATGGAAGTCGAATTGGAGCTGCAGCTGCCAGCCTACACCACAGCCAAAGCAACTCAGGATCTGAGCCATGTTCTTGACCTACACCACAGCTCACAGCAACACCAGATCCTTAACTCACTGAGCAAGGCCAAGGATTGAACCCACGTCCTCATGGATGCTAGCTGGGTTCATTACCACTGAGCCATGATGGGAACCCCCGGTATTTTCTTTTAAATTCTTTTAAAGTCTGTAACTGGTTGTGAGAGATGGCCAACATTTAAAAAATGTCAGTTACCAAGTGGCATTTTATATTTAAAAAAATATCCATACATATGCACAAAAAGTTGAGTCTGATTTAAGCAAAATAATGGCAATTTCTAAGCCACAGACTTATATGGCAAATTTTATTCTTTTTATGTCTATTCTATACTTTCTACAGACGTGGGCATTACTTCCGTATCACAGCAACTACAAAGGAGGTGCTCACTTCAGAACAGGACCTCACAGATTCTACCTCCAAAGTGCTGGCAGGCCCAGGCCAGTAACAGCTCCAATGAGTGGGACAAATTAACCCATCTTCTGGTTCTGTTCAGGTCCACCTCCCTCGCCACCTCACTGCACAGAGGCACCTCTGCCCTCTCTAAGGTGCATTTCACTCGACTGCCAATATAGATCATGACAAGGCCTGCTTCATAAGGCTTGTTATGTGGCAGGTAAGAATACACAGGAGGGGCTTAGGCAGCACCTGGTCCACAGCGAGCTGAACACGTCAGCTACTTTCAACATCCTCCTCCTCCTCCTCACCATGTTCACTCCAATGATCACCTCCACTGCCATCCTCCTCACCATCACCACCATCCTCACCATCACCATCATCACCACTAACACCAGCTCCTCTGTTCTCTCTGATGCTGAAGTATGCACAGAGGGAACTTGATAAAAGACAAAGTGAGTTGTTGAGAACAACCTGACCACCAGTTTCAGGAAAATAAAATCTGCAGGAGTTCCTGTTGTGGCACAGTGGAAACGAATCCGACTAGGAACCGTGAAGTTGCGGGTTCGATCCCTGACCTCGCTCAGTGGGTTAAGGATCTGGCGTTGCCGTGAGCTGTGGTGTAGGTTGCAGACGCGGCTCGGATCCTGCATTGCTGTGGCTGTGGTGTAGGCTGGCGGCTGTAGCTCCGATTAGACCCCCAACCTGGGGCCCTCCACATGCTGTCGGTGCGGCCCTAAAATGACAAAAAACAAGTAAGTAAATAAATAAATAAATAAAACAAAATCTGCAAACTGGGAAAGTTATTCCCTGCAGGGTCTGCAGATGCATCTTCTTCAGAATCCCTCTCTTACTTAACAATCAGGGTTCTAAGATGTGCCCATGGGGCAAACATTCACACAGTCAGTTACTTCTGACCTCACAGTGGCTGTAATCGCAAACTATAATTTTACATATTTTCATTAATAACACCATACAGTAATAGCATTTTACTTATTTATTACCTTATTTATTTTTTGGCCACACCTGTGGCATGTAGAAGTTCCCAGGCCAGAGATCAAACCACTACCACACCTGTAACCAGAGCCATGGCAGTGACAACACTGGCTCCTTAACCCGATGAGCCATAAGGGAACTCCAGTAATAGCATTTTAATAGGTACTTACATCTTCAGGTGTTTTATTGTATTTATTCCTTGGGTTTTTTACAATCAAAGGGTGTGAGGAAAGCACATTGACCACATCTGCATTTCCAAACTTGCAAGCAAAATGCAATGGTGTGTCATAGCCCTGAGAGAGATGCAAAGGAAGAACATTTATTTCTTACATATATTTTTTGTTTCATAAGGTTGCTTTAAGACTAAAAAAAACAATCAAAATAAAAGACCGTAAAAAGACAATGTTTTTATAACTAAAATGTAACCAGCACACTAGCACACACCCCAGCACAACGTCCCACTTACTGTCTATCTAGTGCCTTGGGGAGCTCACAACAGAACTGAGGTGACACGTGCTCAGAAAAGAGTGGCTTCAACAATGCAGAGCCCAGGACAATGTCTTAAAACCAATGCTAAAGAAGCAAAATAAACAGATGAAGGCAATATCCAAAATGAAGCAAAGGCCATGATTTGGTCTGTACTCAAAACTCTCTGTAGTGGCTGACCCTGCAGTAGATGAAACTCCCCTCCTGATTTCTGTGTTTTTCGATGCTGACGTGCCCTTGCTGGTACCCTCCCTCCCCACAGCTGCTGACGACACCCTCGCTGGGATGGCCACAAGCTCGGATGCAGAATGTCCAAACCAGAGCCCACCCACGGTTACCAGAAAATGGCCCACAGGCCACGTGCAGCTACTGCAGGTTCCAGCTTCGGCACCATCCCTCCCTCCAGCCACCTTGGCTGTGTCCCCCCTGCTTCTCACCCACGCTGCTTCCACTCACACCCCCAGCTCCAGTCCCCTCCACAGGGCAGCCTCAAGGAGCTCAGCTCCTACGTCCTGCCACATACCCTCGAGGCCCATCTCACCCCCTCAGACAACTTCCTATGTGCCTGGTGACCCACTGCTTGCTCTGCTCACTCTCCCATACAACCTGCCCCTGTCCGGCGTTGGTGAGCTCACTCAGTTCAAGGGCACATGGCAAACACCCGGAGCTCCACAGCCTGTCTAGCTCTGCCTCGGCTACCCTACTCAGTCCTTCTCTGCAGCTGTGCACACATAATGACCAGAGTTGTGCCCCGAGAAAGCCTCATCTCTCTCTCTCTCTCTCTCTTTTCTTTTTAGGGCCACATCCAAAGAATATGGAAGTTTCAGGCTAGGGGTTGAATTGGAGCTGTAGCTGCCAGCCTACACCACAGCCAGAGCAACATGGGATCTGAGCCACGTCTGTGACCTACACCACAGCTCACGGTAATGCTGGATCCTGAACCCACTGAGTGAGGACAGGGATTGAACCTGCGTCCTCATGGATGCTAGTTGTTTTCATTTCTGTTGCACCACAACGGGAACTCCTGATAAAGCTCTCTTGATAAAAAAGGGCTGTCTCTTGCTGGTCCTGCTCTACTGAATTCCAGGCCCTTCCTGGTGCATGTTCTACCTGAGAGTCCAGCTCCCCTGCCAGGCCAGTGGGGCTGGGGCCAGGGCCACTGCACACCAGGACGTCAGACCTCAGAGCGCCCGCACCCACCCGTCTCCCCGGGCCACCCCTCCACCACACCACAAGGTCCAGCTCTAACCTGCTCCACCATCGTGACCCCACCCCTCACTGCTGCCAGCAACTTCCATTCCTACCCAGACAGCGGGCCCCGGGGCCCCCTGACATTCCTGGTTGGCCAGCCCCACTTTCTGTCCACACATTCTCTGGAGAGCCCCCCGCTTTCTACACCATCCAGGTATTTCTGGTCAGCACATCAATGGATTCCTACTCCACTGCCTTCTGGTCAGAAAACGCGACCTGTAATCTCATTGCAAGGATTTACTGAGTGTTCTTCATGGACACAAGCATTCCTAAGAAGCATGGCACAAACATTAAGAGAAGTCTTTCCTGCAGTCGTACCTAGAGTCACACCTGCCGACTGTCCTGTCACTTACCCTTATTCATTCAGTTTTTTCACAGTTAGTCTGATACAATGATTTTGCCCCATCTATCCTATTGCATGCTTACTATTGCTTTAATGTAACTGCTGATTCCTCTTTTAGACCCACTCTAATTTTGCTACCTTGGCCAAATTTAGTAGTTATTCTTGCTTCCCAATTCTGCAGTTCAATGTACCATATGCACTATGTGTTACAAAATAATATATTACAACCCACTCCATATTTTTTTTTCCCCTGCCTATGGCACACAGAAATTCCTGGGCCAGTGATCGAACCAATGTTACACAGCAGCTGTGACCTGAGCCACAGCACTGACAACACCAGATCCTTAACCTGCTGAGCCACCAGGGAACTCCTCAATATGCTTTTTATTTATTTATTTATTTATTTTTTGCTTTTTAGGGCCACAACCTAGGCATATGGAAGTTCCCAGGCTAGGGGCTGAACTGGAGCTGCAGCTGCCAGCCACCCCACAGCCACAGGAATGCAGGATCTGAGCCACATCTGCAGCCTACACTACAGCTAATGGCAACGCCAAGTCCTTAACCCACTGATCAAGGCCAAGGATCGAACCTGAGTCCTCATGGATACTAGTCAGATTCATTTCTGCTGAGCCACAATGGGAACTCCTCCAATATGCTTTTGAAATTCCCTCTCCTGCCAACCACAACTTTTCCAACACCTAGGTTCTCAGCCATGCCTAGGTTTTCCCTTTTAGGCACCATTAAAAATCACCCCAATGAACATTTTAACCTCACAGGAACTACTCCTAATGAAACGTTAAATGGAAAGAGAGAGAGTTTCCATTGCGGCGTAGTGGAAACGAATCTGACTAGTATCCATGAGGATGCAGGTCAATCCCTGTCCTTGCTCAGTGGGTTAAGGATCCGGCGTTGCTGTGAGCTATGGTGTAGGTTGCAGACGTGATTCAGATCCTGTGTTGCTGGGCTGTGGCGTAGGCTGGACACTGTCACTCTGATGCGACCTGTAGCCTGGGAACTTCCACAGGCCGCAGGTACAGCCCTAAAAAAAACAAAAAAAAACAAAAGAAAGAAACACACACAGAACACTAGACTCCAAGGCACCAGAACCTTTTCCCTTCCTTCCACCTCTGCCTTTTGGCGTCCTCCCAGCCTCCCATCAGCTCAGGGCTCTCTGCACAAAGGCCAGCATAGAGGAGAGTTGGGCAGCCCCGTCGGGGCCCAGGTGCACCACTCCTCCTCCTCCTGCAGGAGCTGTCCCACCCGCCTCCCTCTCAGCGCTACGGCACCTGGGAACGGGCACGTGCCTCTCCTCCAGGCTGACACACTCAGATGCTAGGAACACACACAGCACCCCCCACCCCGTCTCAGCTAAGAGCACCCCACGACCCAGGGCAGGAGCAGCGCACCACTCTGTCGGGAGTGTTGAGGTACAGGTCCAGCACATAGCAGATGCGCTTCTCCAGCATGTGTGGCTCGTCGTCTGGGTACATAAGCCGCATGAACTCAGGGTTCTCCAGCGTCTCTAGGGTCAGCTGGCATAGGGCAGCCTGGTTCTCCTTGGCAGCCACGTGCAGGACATTGTACCGACAGCCCTCCTGGAAGACAAGTGCAGACCCTGAGCTTCGCTCTCATCAGCCGCAGCCTCCATGCAAATGAGGCTGGAAGCAGGCTTACCTGGACGATGGTGGGGTTGTCCCCGGAGCCGATCAGATACCGGGGGTTGCTCCAGATGAGATCAGAAAAGGTGTCCTCCTCTCCTTTCTCCACAGCTCTCCGAAGCTTGGCCGTGAGATCCTGCGTCCGGGGATTCTTATAGCTGTTCGCTCGCTCTCTGTTTGCTGCTTCTGACTCAGACAAGTACAACCCATCTGTTAAAAAGAGACAGAAGTTGGAGTTCCTGTCGTGGCTCAGTGGTTAATGAATCCGACTTGGAACCATGACGTTGCAGGTTCGATCCCTGGTCTCGCTCAGTGGGTTAAGGATCCGGTGTTGCCGTGAGCTGTGGGGTAGGTTGCAGACGCGGCTCAGATCTAGCGTTGCTGTGGCTGTGGTGTAGGCCGGTGGCTACAGCTCCGATTAGACCCCTGGCCTGGGAACCTCCATGTGCCGCGGGTGCAACCTTAGAAAAGGCAAAAAAGACAAAAAAGACAAAAAAAAAGGAGAGACAGAAGTTAAGAACATTCAATTTCACAAACATTTATTATCCACTATGTGCTACACCGAAGGCAATCCTTCCCACAAAGGCTGATCTATTTGGGAGTAAATGGCAAGAAACAATGAAGAGGAGTTCCCTAGTGGCGTAGCAGGTTAAGGACCTGGAATTGTCACTGCTGCAGCTTGGGCTGCTACTGTGGCAAGGGGTCGATCCCTGGTCTGGGAACTTCCATATGCTATGGGCGTGGCAAAAAAAAAAGAGAGAGAGAAAGAATGAATGATGCTACACAGCAGACACAACAGCAGGACCTGTGTACCGGCCTCTGGCAACAGCTGCAGCACATGAAGGAAGGAGGCATCTCGGCTCAGCGGGGTGGGGAGGTGGTGAGGAACAGGGCACCATCCACATCTACAGAATGTAGGGCGTGTACTTCCAAGCGCATGGAAAATCGTCAGAAAGGTGGTGCGGGAGTTCCCGTCGTGGCGCAATGGTTAACGCATCCGACTAGGAACCATGAGGTTGCGGGTTCGATCCCTGGCCTTGCTCAGTGGGTTAAAGATCCAGCGTTGCCATGAGTTGTGGTGTAGGTCGCAGACGCGGCTTGGATCCTGCGTTGCTGTGGCTGCAGCGTAGGCCAGTGGCTACAGTTCCAATTAGACCCCTAGACTGGGAACCTCCACATGCCGCGGGTGCGCCCCTAAAATGACAAAAAAGGCAAAAAAAAAAAAAGAAAGGCAGTGCGCATCGAGGGATGTCGCTGGCTTAAACACAATATCTGTGGACTTGTGACAGCAAACTTGAGGAGTTTTCACAAACTATGGAGAGGGAATCCCAGAAGTGATTGAAATTATTCTGGCTATCACAGAAGCAGCATTGAGAGGAGGGGACAGAGGAAGCACAAGAGACTCCCCACTGAAGGACAACTGTCTGCAAGGAAAGGAGAGAGTCCCTTGGGAACCCCAGCCAGCCTGGGATGTTCACGGTGGGCACCAGGCTGAGACCAGGCCGCTGGGGTTTTGTCCGATGCCAACCACAAAGGCGGCTCCTGCAGGTGAGCCTGATCACTGAGAAGGATCTGCGGCCAAGCAGGTGCCATGATCCTCCCCAGAGGTGGGAGGTGTAGACCCAGGGGAAAGTAGTGAGATCTCAGCCTCTAAAAAGGCCCTGAATCCTTTAGGATTCAGGGAGGGAGAGTGCAAAGGCTCAGAACAAAAGGCCTCAGCAGCTCTGGGGCCGAAGTGGCTCCCTCCACCCACACCAGCCAGCTGACCTATCCTCCAGCTATTCCATGGCCAGACCTCAGCGCCCTACTCCCAACAACCTGGACTTCTAAGGTGGAGAAAAACCAGTCACCAGGAAAAGGGCACAAAATACCCAGAAGAAATCTGACAGTAATGCTAAGACATGAACCTTGGCATAAAATTACCTTTTTTTTGTTTTAAATTACAGCCACATCTGAAGCACAGGGAAGTTTCTGGGCTGGTGGGGGGGGGGCTCAAATCAGAGCCACAGACAGGTACAACCTATATGATAGCTGCAGCAATGCTGGATCCTTAACCCACTTGGCTAGGCCAAGGACTGAACACACATCCTTAGAAAGACGTCTGGTCCTTAATCCACTGAGCCACAACAGGAACTCCTATAATTTACCTTTTAACCCATCGTTGTTAAAGAGTGGTGTCATTTTCACAGGAGAAAGCGGTAAAGAGGTTTTGCTTGGAGAAGGGAAATAATCACAAATTCCTCTAGCAAATTTCTCAGCATCTTCTCTACTTGTAAAAGCTTTAAATCGGGATCCTTTGATCATTTTGACAGCTTGCAAGGCTTCCTTTTTATCTTCATAAACATGAATCCTTTCTGTGCAGGAAAAGCAACAAAGGAAAATTAGAAATAAGTTACTGGAACAACTGTCAATTAATTCACACCTTAAGCCCTGGGTGTGGTAATCAACAACTGTTACTTGTCTGATTTCTCTTCTTTTCTCTTTTTAGGGCCACACCTGCGACATATGGAAGTTCCCAGGCTAGGAGTCAAATCAGAACTGCAGCTGCCAGTCTACACCACAGCCAAAGTAATGCCAGATAGGAACCACCTATGCAACCTATACTGTAGCTCACAGCAACTCCGGATCCTTAACCCACTGAGTGAGGCCAGATATTAAACCTGCATCCTCATGGATACTAGTCAGGTTCTTAACCTGAACAATGGGAACTCTTGATTATTCTCTCATTAATAGTTCAGATTTTTAATGTTGAAGCCTAAGGGCTTCAGTTAGCCAAAAGAACATAATAATCATGACCACAGATATGTGCATAGATATGAATGATACATATTTTATACTTAAATAGTTTTATATCCAAGGATACTATTTCATACTAAAAAACAAAATTAACAACTATCAATACAAATACAAATAATTTACAAAGTTAAAAACTATGACTTATATTACCAAATAATGAAAGAGGATTTTAAATATAATTTTGGGTGTGGCATGCCTTTCTACTCATGTCAAGATACCCAGAATACATTAAAAAAAAAAAAAAAAAAAAGGAGTTCCCTAGTGGCTCAGCAGTTTAAGGATCCAGTGTTATCACTGCTATGACTCAGGTCACTGCTGTGGCTTGGGTTCCATCACCGGCTTGGGAACTTCCACATACTGTGGGTACAGCCACAAAAAAAAGAAAAAGGAAGCTCCAAGTATATAAAAATATTAAAGTTCTGTAGGGGAACTACCATAATCAAGTTCTGTACAAGGCTCATAAATACATAAAACACAAATGATAGACTGGAAGAATAAAGTTTTAAATGATACAACAAAAGAAAGATAATGTTGACTGGCTAATAAAAATGGTTAATATAGGAGTTCCTGTCATGACTCAGTGGTTAAAGAATCCGACTAGGAACCATGAGGTCACGGGTTCGATCCCTGGCCTCGCTCAGTGGGCTAAAGATCTGGCGTTGCCGTGAGCTGTGGTGTAGGTTGCAGACACGGCTCGGATCCCATGTTGCTGTGGCTATGGTGTTGGCTGGCGGCTACAGCTCCGATTAGAGCCCTAGCCTGGGAACCTCCATATGCTGCAGGTGCGGTCCTGAAAAGGCAAAAAGCCAAAAACAAAAACAAAAAAAGGGTAATCAACGTAAATCAAGATAGAGGCTTCCCTTATTTGAAAGACAAAAAAGAAAGTTTAGTAACATTCAGTAAGGAGCTCCTGCTGCGGTGCATGGGGATAAAGACCTGGACTTGCCACAGCTTTGGCTTAGAGTACAACTACAGCTTGGATCTGATCCCTGGCCTGGGAGCTCCATATGCTGTGGGGCAGCCAAGAAAGAAAAAACAAAAGAAAAAAAAGTGTGTTCTTTGGAGTTCTCTTGTGGTATAGCAAGTTCGCAATCCAGCGTTGTCACTCCTGTGGCATGGTTCAAGTATCCACATGCCATGGGGATTACCGCCCCCCAAAAAAGTACATTTGAACCCAGCACCTCTATTTACCAATTTCATAAAAATAAAAACAATGTACATACATACACATATATTTATATTTCTGTTAAATGTATTTATTTTTGGCTGTGCCCATGACACACAGAAATTCCCAGGCCAGGGATTGAACACACACCACAGCAGTGACAACATCAGATCCTTAAAGCACTAGGTCACCAGAGAACTATTTATGATAAACTTAAAATATATTAAAAATAATAACAGTAAATGAGTTCCCATTGTGCCTCAGTGGGAACCAACCCAACTAGTATCCATAAAGACTCAGGTTCAATTCCTGGCCTTGCTCAGTGGATTAAAGTTCTGGCATTGCTGTGAGCTATGGTGTAGGTTGCAGACACCACTCAGTTCCATGTTGCCATGGCTGTGGTACAGGCCTGCAGCTGCAGCTTCAATTTAACCCCTAGCCTGGGAACTTCCATATGCTATGGGTGTGGCCTAAAAAAAAGAAAGAGACAAATAAATACATACATAAAATAAAAACAATCAAAATTTGTATATAAATAAGTAACAATAAGTAGGATCAAGAATGATACACAGGGGAGTTCCCGTTGTGGCTCAGCAGTTATCGAACCCAACTAGCATCCATGAGGACTCAGGTTTGATCCCTGCCTTGCTCAGTGGGTTAAGGATCTGGCATTGCTGTGAGCTGTGGTGTAGGTCACAGGCACGGCTCAGATCCCGAGTTGCTGTGGCTGTGGTGCAGGCCGGCAGCTACAGCTGACTGGGCCTGGGAACCTCCATATGCCGCAGGAACGGCCCTAAAAATACAGGAAAAAAAAGACAAAAAAAAAAAAAAGGACAAGAGTTCCCCTTGTGCCTCAGTGATTAACAAATCGGACTAGGAACCATGAGGTTGTGGGTTTGATCCCTGACCTCGCTAAGTGGGTTAAGGATCCGGTGTTGCCCTGAGCTGTGGTGTGGGTCACAGACGCGGTTTGGATCCCGCGTTGCTGTGGCTGTGGCGAAGGCCGGCGGCTACAGCTCCTATTAGACCCCTAGCCTAGGAACCTCCATATGCCACGAGTGTGGCCCTAAAATAGACAAAAAAAAAAAATGAATGATACACAAAAGCGGTTTTTTGTTTTGTCTTTTGTCGTTTTTAGGGCCGCACCCATACCACGTGGAGGTTCCCAGGCTAGGGGTCGAATCGCAGCTACAGCTGCCGGCCTACACCACAGCAACACAGGATCTGAGTCACGTCTGCGACCTACACCACAGTTCACGGCAACGTCGGATCCCTAACCCGCTTAGAAAGGCCAGGGATCTCGAATCCACAGCCTCATGGTTCCTAGTCGGATTCGTTTCCGCTGAGCCACAACGGGAACTCTGACCCCAATTTTCTTCATTTCTAACAATTCCTATACAGATTTATAAAACACTCAGAATTCTATATAAAAATACTAAATGGTTACTTTGGAGTGATGAGGTTATGGTGATGAAATGCTTCTTTCTCCTCTTCTGCAGTCTGTGATTTTTTTTTTTTAATTTTTTTTTCTTTTTGGGAGTTCCCATCGTGGCAGTGGAAAGTTCCCAGGCTGAGGGTCCAATTGGAGTTGCAGATTCCAGCCACAGCCAGAGCCAAAGCATCACCAGATCTGAGATGCATCTGTGACCTACACCACAGTACATGGCAACACCACATCCTCAACCCACTGAGCAGGAGCAGGGACCGAACCTGAATACTCATGGACACGAGTCAGGCTTATTACCATTGAGCCACAGTGGCAACTCCTATTCGGTGATTTTCAAAATCACTTTCTCCTGGTATCCATGCACCACCTACGTAGGAAACACCCACTTGTCACATTACCGTTTCTCGCCAGGGCGTCCTCATATGCCGGGCATACCCCATAGTACAGAGGTGGCTCTGCAGAGGCCCTCAGCATGGCTTTGTGGTTGCTGACCCCCGTCGAGGCACTGAAGGGCACTGAGCAGGTCTCAGACGTCACGGCATCTTCCTCTGGAGGATTCAAGCCCACACTATAACCAAAATCTCTGTCTTCAGAAAAGCTGACCTGCTCAGCTGGGCTCCCAACTGCAGACTTTACAATCCTTTGTGTGTCCTGGCCGAGGACTGTGGCACCTGCGGCATCATGTTCAGGAGGCTGTGAAGGCAGTGTATTGTGCTCTAATAAAGCCTGAGCCAATTTTTTCTCGAAAATGAACCTTGTGGTTGATGTAATGGGTCCGCATTTCAATCCAGCTTTGACAATTTCTTCTCTAAGGTCATCTGGATTCAGGAGTTTCAATCGAGCCAAGATGGTATCCATTGTCATTTCACCTAGACCCAAGACAAGAAAAGTCAGTTCCACGGCTGTATGTACATCTTCTCTTAAATGAGTTCAGCAAAGTTGCAAGATACAAGATTAATGTATAGAAATTGACTGCTTTTTTATACACTAATAATAAACTATCAGAAAGAAAACGTAAAAAATAAATCCTGGGAGTTCCTGTTGTGGCTCAATGAAAACAAATCCAACTAGTATCCATGAGGACGCAGGTTCAATCCTCAATGGGTTAAGGATCCAGAAGTGCCATGAGCTGTGGCATAGGTCGCAGACGAGGCTCGGATCCCGAGTTGCTGTGGCTGCGGCATAGGAAGCCCGCTGTGGCCCCTATTCAACCTCTAGCCTGGGAACTTCCTTATGCCAAGGGTGTGGCCCTAAAAAGGAGAAAAAAAAAACAGGGAAAGAAAGAACTGGACATATATATGTATCACTGAAACTGGAGTAAAGTGTTTTAAGAAGCGTTTAGATGAATTGACAGGATATCCAGGATTGGCTATAAATTACTCCAGGAGAGCAAAACAGAGTTGGCAGTGACATAAAACAAGACTCACAAAATGCTAATACTTGTAGCTAGGTGATGGATACTTTTATGTATTTCTTCTTAAATAACTTTTTACCATACCACCTCTCACCTCTGACTCCAAGATTTCAAAAATGAATGGACTGCACAGGCCCCTCTAGAGCTGCCACAGAACAAAGAATTCTACCCAGGGAGAGCTCCTATGAGAATCTCTGAGTGAATGCTGGGTGTAGGGGCAACAGAGGTGATAAGGAACTGATATGAAAGGAACAGGATAGGTCAGAGCCACATACAAGGCAAAGTTGGAGGAGTGGTGGCGCCTGGGACAGGCGCTATGAATAAAGAGAGGATCCTAACAATATTCTCTTTCATGACATCCCTGTGTCCTTACGCTAAAGCTACCTTTTTTTTTTTTTTAAATTAAAAAACCCACGGCATAGGCAAGTTCCCAGCCCAATCCAAACCACAACTAATGCTGGATCCTTTAACCCTTTAACCTACTGCACCAGGCCAGGGATCCAACCCACTCCTCCACCGCAACCTTTGCCACCACAGTCGGATTTTTAACCCACTGCAGCACAGGGGGAACTCTTAAATGTAACTTTTAATTAATTTTTGCCTCGCCCACAGCATATACAGGTTCCCAGGCCAGGGATCAAACCCAAGCTACAGCAGTGACTACACTAAGTCCTTAACTGCTAGGCCACCAAGGAACTCCTAAAGCTACCCTTTTAATGTAGGCTAGTTTGAAGGGGGTTTTGTCCTCATAATAAGCAAGCCCTGAACAGAATAATTACATGACGTTATATCACTAACTTTGTGACCTTGGGCAAGTTACATAAACTCTAGGCCTCAATTTCCTTGTCTATAAAATGGACATAATAGCTCTGCTCCTTAGGCTATAACGAGAATTAGATAAAATAATGCGTGTTTTGACACTGACAAATTATCCATAAATGCCAGTTATAGCTATGAAGTTATGTAATAACAGGCTTATGAATCTTGCGGACTACATGCTAAAAGTCAATCTGAATAAAAACACTCTGTTACTAACATTTTTAATACAACACATGAGTATCAGCCCATGTGTGGAAAAAAAAAGAATATAAAGCAGAAATTAATGGGACTGGTTAGCTTCAGGGGAGGGTGGAGGTGCCTGCAGGGGAGGACAGCACTTTTTTTTTTTTTTATGGCCACATCCGTGGTAAATGGAACTTCCCAGGCTAGGAGCGGCAGATGCCAGCCTACACCACGGCCATAGCAACGCCAGATCTGAGAGCATCTGCGACCTACACTGCAGCTTGTAGCAATGCCGGATCCTTAACCCACTGAGCAAGGCCAGGGATCGAACCCACGTCCTCATGGATACTAATCAGGTTCATAATCCACTGAGCCACAGTGGGAGCTCCAGGGGACAGCGTTTCTGAACAGGACTTTGTATGTGTTCTCAGAAACATGTTTGTGACTCACAAACACACAAACAACACAAACAGAGGGGATGAGATCCTCAAGTGGAATATAAATCAAAAGAAGAGCTCAACTGCATTACAAGTTAGTAATATAATTAGTGGGGGAGAAGGAAGGTAGTAACTGAAAAACAGTAATCCACGACGACCATGTGCTCTAAGGGTGAAGGCCGAGAGCATACACACACTACAGCTGTCAGATGGGTTCTCGCAGTGGTACAGGTTAGCAATTCTGAGACTTCATTAAGTGCATTCTAGGACTCAGCAAGTAATCAGATATACTGGGGGTAATGACAGCCAGGCTCCTCACTGACAGAGAAGGGAGCTACAAATAAAGAGAAGGCTAGACAGGCCCAAAGTCCCCTCAAGCACTAAGAATAGCCATAGATGAAAGAGTGTGGCTGCACTGCAAAAAAACAGGTAGGAGCCGAGTTCCCTGGTGGTCCAGAGAGTTAAGGGATCTAGAGTTGACACTGCTGTGGCTCGGGTTCGATCGCTGGCCTGGGAAATTTTGCATGTTGCAGGCACAGCCAAAAATTTTTAAAAAAATAAAAACAGGTGTGGGAGCTCCCATCGTGGCTCAGCGGAAACAAATCCGACTAGGAACCATGAGGTTGCGGGTTTGATCCCTGGCCTTGTTCAGTGGGTTAAGGATCCGGCATTGCCATGAGCTGTGGTGTAGGTTGCAGACGCGGCTCAGATCCCGCACTGCTGTGGCTGTGGCGTAGACCAGTAGCTGTACCTCCGATTAGACCCCTAGCCCGGGAACCTCCACATGCTGCGGGTGCGACCCTAAAACGACAAAAAAAAACGGAGGGGGGCTGCATTTGAACAGTGGGCCATAGTTTGCTGACCCTTGGGCTAGAATTAGAAGTATCTGCAAGACCTCCATAGACTGAGTGACAGAGACATACGAAATTGTCAGACAGGTATAGGAAATTGAGATAGGTCTGCAGATTGGATAATGCTTTTTGGCTTCCTGTGATTCTGACTTGTCCTGTGATTATGTAAGATACTAACACCGGGGGAGTCTAAGTGGATGTATACAGAATTTCTTTTAAACTATTCTGAAATAACTAAAAACACAAGAAGTTGATAAGTAGTACAGAGACGTCCCGTGGACCCAACACCCAGCTTCCCTCAATGGCAACATCTTAAACGCTGTAGTGCTTCACCCGAACCTGGCAACTGCCATTGGCACCAGACAAGGAGCAAGCTCAAGGGCCTCACCAGTATCTGCAATCACTCTTTTCTTGTGTGTCTTTGGATGTAATTCTCTGTTGTCTATTACACGTATAGTGTCACAGGTACCTGGTTAGTTGCTGAACTGTTCTGTGGCCACAAAGATCTTCCCCTTCTGCTTCTTCACTGTCACATCCAACCTCCTCCACTACCCCCTACCCTTGGCAACCTCTACTTTGTCCTCTGTCATAGTATTTTCACTTCGAGAATGTTGTATAAATGGAACTATATGCTACAAACTTTTTTTTGGCTACACTGTGGCACATGGAAGTTCCTGGGCCACAAAAGCAATCCAAGCCACTGCAATAGCACCAGATCCTTAGCCTGCTGTGCCACAGAGAAATCCTACAAACCCCCCCTTTTTTTTTTCTTTTTAGGGCTAAACCCTCAGCATATGGAAGTTCCCAGGCTAGGGATCGAATTGGAGCTGCAGCCACGGGCCTACACCACAGCCCTACACAACAGCCACAGCAACACAGACCGCATCTGTGACCTACACTGCAGCTCACAGCAATGCCAAATTCCTAACCCACTGAGCGGGGCTGGGGGCGGAACCCAAGTCCTCACGGATACTAGTGGAGTTCTTAACCTTCTGAGCCACAACAGGAACCCCTCACGGTAGGTTTAATTAGTATTTTGCTACGGCTGGTGATGTTGAACATCTTTCCAAGTTTATCTGTCTATACTTTTCTTATTTATTTATTTATTTTTTTTTTGGTCTTTTGTCCTTTTAGGGCCGTACCAGCGGCACATGGAGGTTCCCAGGCAAGGGGTCTAATCGGAGTTGTAGCTGCCAGCCCACGCTAGAGCCACAGCAACACCAGATCCGAACCGCGCCTGCAACCTGCACCACAGCTCACAGCAATGCCAGACTGTTAATCCACTGAACGATGCCAGGGATCAAACCTGCAACCTCATGGTTCCCAGTTGGATTCATTAACCACTGCACCACAACAGGAACAATTTTTGTAATTTTTTTAAATTCTAAAATTATCTTAGGGAGTTCCCATCGTGGCACAGAAGAAACGAATCCTACTAGGAACTATGAGGTTGCAGGTTCGATCCCTGGCCTTGCTCAATGGGTTAAGGATCCAGCATTACCGTGAGCTGTGGTATAAGTTGCAGACGTGGCTCGGATCCCGCGTTGCTGTGGCTGTGATGTAGGCCAGCAGCTGCAGTGCCAATTAAACCCCTAGCCTGGGAACCTCCACATGACTCAGGTGCAGCCCTAAAACGACAAAAAACTAAATAAATAAATAAGTAAATAAGTAAAATAAATAAATAAAATGATCTTAGGAATTCCCTTGTGGTACAGTGGGTTAAGGATCCGGGGTTATCACTGCAGCAGCTTTGAGTCATTGCCGTGTGTGGGAACTTGTACATGGCCTGGCCATGGCCAAAAAGATTTTAAAATGAAAGCTACATTAAAAAAAAAATGGGAGTTCCTGCCATGGCTCAGAGGAAATGAATCTGATGAGTATCCATGAGGATGCAGGTTGGATCCCTGGCCTCGCTCAGTGCATTATGAATCCTGCGTCCCTGTGGCTGTGGTGTAGGCTGGCAGCTGTAGTTCCAATTTGACCCCTAGCCTGGGAACCTCTATATGCCACAGCTGTGGGCCTCAAAGGACATTAAAAAAAATTCACGAAAAAAAACCCCTCCAAACTATAACCTCTTAGCCCCAGACCCTACTAGCCTAACATGTCCTTCAGCATTAATGTCTGCATAATTTTTTGTCTCATGCGTCCCACACTGGACTTTTTTGGCACAGTGTTGACAATGTAACTGGACAAATCAGCATGCTACTCACTAAAGGTGCCACCTAAAACTTTCTTAAGGGGATGAGAGAAGGCAAAAGCAACCAGAAACTCAACAGGATGGAGGGCAAGAGGCCTACACCCCGACCTGGCTTCTGCCTCGGACCTGTGTTATCTCCGCCCAAGAAGACATTCCTAGGGACTGTTTTCTCAGCTGTTAAGAAATAAGTCACCAATAAGGACCGATTTAGCCCGGAGATTCCAAAGTGAGGTCATCAACTGTGCTATGTGCTAATAAAATTTCATTCTCCCATCAAAGTATTACAGGAACTCTAGCTTATCCTCCAGGAAGAAAGCAGACCTGCGGGCAAGGGGTCCGGGATGCACGCAAGGTTCACTCGGCCTACTCATTCAAATTAAGGCCTCAAACTAACTGAAGTGCCTGCAGACGCGTCACCCGAGCCTCCAGCCTCACGGCTTTTCCCCATCTGTAAGTCGAGGACTCCCTAGTTTTACTTCAAGTCTTTTCCCAGAACACTGACTCGGGCCGGCGTAGGATCAGAAGGGAGCCCACGGAGGGGAGGGGAGAGAATGGGAGCCCCGGGAGACAGGGGACCGGCCTAACCTGGATCTGGGGCTGGGGCGGCGGACGCGCGGGGCGGCGGGTCGGGAGGCCCACTCCGGCCCAGGACCCGCGGCCGCTTGTCCAGCCGCCGCACCAGCCAGCGCACGGCGATCAGCAGAACTGAGGCACCCAGTAGCTCCCAGGCCAGCGCCGCCCACTCGGCTGCCGCCAGCCGGGGCCACAGCATCGCCACCGCTCGCCCGGTTGTCGCTGCCGCCGCCGCCGCCGCCGAGGCCCGTCCGAGGACCCCGCGTGCCGGGCTGTCCGCACCACTGCCTGACGGCGCCGCGCCCGACGGCGGCTAGCGCGTGGCCGAGTCTGCACGTGCGAGACAAGGCGCTCGCCCCCGCGGCCAGCAGCCCGAAGAGGGAGCACGGTAGCGACCCCAGTCCTTGCAGGCGCGGGGCGGGTGTCGGCGCAGTCAGTCAGTGGCGCTGGCAGCCCGGCACGCGGGGTCCTGACCCGGGCAGGCGGTACCTGGACGAGTCAAGGCGGGTCCAGACCTGGGGCGCGCAGCTCGGGGCGGGTCCCAAAGCGTGTCCAGACCCGCAGCTGGCACCCCGGCGGAGAAGATGGGTGAAATGCAAATTAAACCGGGCGAGTCTGCGCGGTTCCTGGAGGATGTCGCGCGGAGGTTCAGGCCGGACCCAGGTTCCGGTCGCTGCAGGAATCACAGATGAACCCAGCGAGTTTCCCTGGAAAGACCAGCTCTGCTTTGCGCTGTGTGGACGTGGCTGCTTCGTCGGGTCAAAGCGACCAAGATTCTACAAGCAAGCTTCGAATATTTTATTCTTAACTTTCCAACAGCTAAGTTACTGACAGCTTACGATTTTAGAGAACAAGTTTCTCCAACGCGGAGCAAGCAGACTGAACTGATACCTGTTAATTCTGCTGCGGACTTTTGTCTGTATCCGGCTTCTCTGGCCGGTCAGATTACTCTCCCCGTACCCGAGCCCTGCGGGCATCCAAGTCTCCCCAGAAACTGAAGGGGTCTTGTCAGGCTCCAGGCTGTGCGACCCCATTCACTGGACTTTCACTCTCAGGGACAGACTGGGGAGCGGTCGCTGGGGCGGGACGCAGCAGACTATAAAGAGTCACGGAGTTTTAGGAACCGGTGGAAGCATTCATTCCGTCCTGATGGGGGTGGTGTACACAACTACCTAAGCTTGTCATAACTCTGAGACGTACAATAAAATGATGAATTTTACTCTATAATCTACGCATTAATTTTTTAAGTAGAGAAAACCTAAAGAAATAAAATTGACACCCTTGGTTAAAAAAATTAATTGGACGGTACTAATAGTCAGATGAACAGAACAGGAGAATCAGTGAATTTGAAGATGGGTGAAATGCAAGTTAAACCCACAATGATACTACTTTACACCCACCAGAATGGGTAAAACTAAAAGACCAACAGTATCAAATTTTGGTGAGGATATGGAGCAATTTTGGAATTCTCATACACTGATGGTAGGACTAAAATGAGCTAACCACTTTGAGAACTGTGAAGCATTTTCTTGCAGAGTTAAACGTGAACCTCCCTATGGCTCAACAGTGCAGCCCTAGGTGTGAGTATGGAAGTTCATATATATTCATAGCAGCTTTATTCGTAAGAGCCCAAGCAGAAAACACTCAGGATGTTTGGATAAGCCTCAGAGGAATGGATAAACAAACTTGGAATTGTCAAGTGATCATCCTGTGGAGGTTTATTATTCAGCAATTAGGTGGGTGAATCTGAAAATCATACTAAGTGAAAGAACCCGGCGTTCCCATTGTGGCTCAGCGGGTTAATTCGACCCCTACCTAGCCTAGGAATTTCTGTATGCTACAGGTGCAGCCATAAAAAGAAAAAAGATAGAGAACTCCACACAAAAGTAGTACTATACAATTCCTTCCCTTTTATTTTTTGCTTTTTAGGGCAGCACCTGTGGCATGTGCAAGTTCCCAGGCTAGGGGTCAAATTGAAGCTGCAGCTGCTGGCCTACATCACAGCCACCGCAATGCAGGATCTGAGCTACGTCTGCAACCTACAGCACAGCTCACAGCAATGCTGGATTCTTAACTCACTGTGGGGAGCCAGGGATCGAACCCCCATCCTCATGGATACTAGTCAGGTTTGTTACCACTGAGCTATGATGGGAACTCCAATTCCTTCCTTTTAATGTCTCAAAAACAGGTGAAGTTTGGAGTTTCCGTCGTGATGCAGCGGAAACAAATCTGACTAGGAACCATGAGGTTGCGGGTTCAATACATGGCCTTGCTCAGTGGGTTAAGGATTTGGCATTGCCATGAGCTGTGGTGTAGGTCGAAGATGAAGCTCAGATCCAGCATGGTCGTGGCTGTGGCACAGGCCAGCAGCTGTAGCTCCAATTCAGCATCTAGCCTGGGAACCTCAATATGCCAAAAGTGCTGCCACAAAAAGAAAAAAAAAAGCAGGCAAAGTTTATGGCGATAGAAATCAGAACAGGGGTTGCCTCTCAGTGGGGTGGTGAACTGAGGGGGACTTGAGGGGACTTTGTGAAAGAGATGATGCTCTTCATCTTACTTGGTTCATGGTAATACAGAAACACAGTGGCTGAGGTTTTCAAAACTCATCAAAACGTACAGTTGAAATCTTTGCCTTTTTTTAGTGTCAATGTTTTCTACATTTAAAAAGTAATAAAGAGCACCTTGTTAGAATGAAATTTTACTGTTTGCTTTTCACTGCTAAGTACCTGAGAACTGATCTCTGTCTCCAGCTGCTCTCAGGCTTGACCTTTCTGTGAATCTGTGCCCACCCTTGCCTGCTGGGGAACTTTAGGGAATGACTTAATTGCCCTGTGCTTTGATTTTCTCTGGGGTAAAGAGAGATGATAACTGCACTTGCCTCAGAGTTGAGGATTAATATGTGCCGAGCCCTTGCTGCAGAGCCACTGCACAGTGAGGGCTCAGTAAACCTTAGCTGTTGTTACCACTTCTTGTGGCATATGCAAGTTCCCAGGCTAGGGGTCAAACCGGAGCCACAGCAATGTTGGATCCTTAACTCACTGAGCGAGGCCAGGGATTGAACCTGCATCTTCATGGATACTAATCGGGTTTATTATCACTGAGATAAGATGAGAACTCCCCACTTCTTTCCTTTTTTTTTTCTTTTCAGGGCCGCACCCGCAGCATATGGAGGTTCCCAGGCTAGGGGTCTAATCGGAGCTGTCGCCACCAGCCGACGCCACAGCCACAGCAACGCAGGATCCGAGCTGCATCCACGACCTACACCACAGCTCACAGCAACGCCAGATCCTTAACCCACTGAGCAAGGCCATGTATTGAGCCCACAACCTCATGGTTCCTAATCGGACTCATTAACCACTGAGCTACGACAGGAACTTTTTAGTTGGAAAAACGTAAGTGTTTTATACACACACACACACACACACACACACACAAACACATGTGCGCACATGCATGCCTGTAAGGGGTAGCAGGGTCATCCCCCATCATGAGGGATTTTGTTAATTGTTATCACACATCCCAGTAATTCAGAGCAGAGGACACTCATTGGAGACTGTGAATTGTGGTAGTGGCTGTTGCCAGCAGCATCCATTCTTTATTCGTTACTAACAGAAACTCCCAGCTGCAGCTGGAGACACTGCTACCCCACTAAATACATTGTGTGGCCCAGTGACTAAGTGAAGGCAACAGTGTACACAGCTTGTAAGTGGCACCCTTGAAGGAGGGCATGCCACATGCCTTCCATTTGGGAAATGCAGACAGATAGGTGGGATCTGGAGAAGCTGTCCTGGGCCACAGTTGTAGCTAGAGGTTAGAAGGCACTTGAAAAAAAAAGAAAAGAAAAAAAATTGAAAAAAAGAAGGCACTTGTGTCCTTGCCACCAGAAGCTGCCTTAATCAGCCATTTTGAAGGGTTTTGTTTGTTTTTGGCCATGTCAATGACATGTGGAATTTCCTGGGCCAGGGATTGAACCTGTACCACAGCAGTGACCTGAGCCACAGCAGAGGCAACATCAGATCCTAACGCACTGACCCACACAGGAACTCCTCATCAGCTGTTTTTATGCGTGGGCTGTTACACGAAACTTCTCTAATTTAAGCCATTGAATTTTAGGGTCTCTTATAGCCGCTTTATCAGCCTAACCAGAGTCTTAATTCCAGGATTTTCTGTGAGATCCTGCTAATAGGAATCCCATTGTGGCTGGACCCTCCACACTGCCATCTAATGCAGTCTACACTCAGATAATATTGGGATAGGAGTTCTTGTGTGGCTTGGAAAGTTAAGAACCCAACTGATATCCACGAGGGTGCAGGTTTGAGGCCTTGCTCAGTGGGTTAAGGATCTGGCATTGCTACAAGCTACTGCGTAGGTCGAGCACGTGGCTTGGATCCAGTCTTTTGGGGTTGTGACATAGGCTGGCAGCTACAGCTCTGATTCAACCCCTAGCCTAGGAACTTCCATATGCCACGGGTACAGCCCTGAAAAGACAAAAAAATAAACTTAATTCCATATGTGTAAGTGTGCACAGGAAAGGGTCATTTGGGGTTGGGATCAGGGAAGGTTTTACAAAGTTGAGCTGTCTGCTCTCTGTTCATCTGTCACATCCCTAGGGGAGAGTCTGGTGTCCAAGCATCTCCTACCTCCAACAGTCCACACCCCTTCCCAACTCTGATGACTGCACGATGGGAGTGTCACATCTGCCCCATGGAGTATCCACACCTTGGAATCACCAAACACTACAAGCCAGGCTTCCTTCTCCTGTGGGGCAGGTTTGAAATTGCTCTGGGAAAAATGCTTGACAGCCCCAGTGCTGAGACATGTGCCGAGTGGAGGCAAGGCAGGGGTAGCACAGGGCAAGGGAGGCAGGCGAGATGCCCAATATCCAGGCAAAGCCCAGGGTGCTCCCGGCCTGTTGTGGGCATTCGTGCTGCTCAGGAAAGGCGGGGTCACATTGTACTCGTACCCTCCAGCTTCCAGAGTCTTGAGAGAACAGGTTCATTGCTCAGTCCCTCCTGCCACCCATGGTGGGTCAGCACTGACCTGGAGCACCACCAGATGACAATGCGGGGGCTGTGCCATGTTGAGGTTTCTGCAGCAGCTGGTCCATGCCCTGGGCTGGAAGGACCACCCATGGGCCCCATCTCACTGACTGGAGCAAGCCTCCCCCCTCTCCCCAGGGGGGCAGGAGAGAAGCCAGTTAATGTTGTACAATCTAAGGAGAGAGGCTGCAGAGGTGGATTCAGGCCAGAGAGTAGAAGGTTTGGAAGGCAAACTGTGTGTACTTGGTCCTGCAGGGGCAGCGGGAGGAGGACAATTCGATTCTGAAGGACCAGAGACCATTAGAGGCTTGCTCCATACCCGAGTCAGACCCCAGGCTGATGCAGAACAAGGAGGGGGAGTGAAATGGAGACACGGAAGGAGCTGTGTGCTGGGGCCAGTGATGAGGATGCTGAGGAGGAAACCTTGAGGGTTAAGAGACTAGGGTGACTGCATCACTATCACAGAGGAGTCAGTCCAAGGAAGGGCTGTTTTTTGGATGGAGGTGAGGTGTTTAGCTTCCAACACACTGAGGCTCACGTCCTGGGAAGATCACCCTGAAAGGTCCATCATGTATTTAGAAATGCACATTGAGGGAGCTCCCACTGTGGCGAAGTGCTAAGGAAGCTGACTGATACCCACAAGGATGTGGGTTCAATCCCTGGCCTCACTCAGTGGGTTAAGGATCCAGTGTTGCTGTGAGCTGTGGTGAAGGCTGCAGATGCAGCTCCAATTCGACCCATAGCCTGGAAACTTTCATATGCCATGGGTGCGGCTCTAAAAAAAAAAAAAGAGAGAGAAATGCATATTGAAAACTCACAAATGAAACAAACGCCCTGCAAGATCTTGGTGAGCTGAGTACCGTTCCTGTGTAGGGCTCTCGCCTGGATTCTGTGTAAAAGCCCACAGATCATTTCTTCCTGTGATTTCCAGAGACCAGGTGAAAGGGGGCCGAGATGAAGCCTCCAGGGGTTTCCTGAGATGCTGCCTTCAGGTGCTGGCACTGTGATCCACACACTTCAGCCCCACCCAGGGGCTTGCTGTTGGGGGGTTGGGGGAGGTCACCGTTCCTGAGTCTGAGCACCTGGAAGCGCCCCTTCCAGTTGCACCTATGCAGTTACATGCCCCCTGTGTTTCCAGGTAAAAGGCACTGCCAAAGAATACTTTTCACCAGAGCCCGCAACATTCTTTGTTAAGTGAAAATACATATGAAGGCAAGCAGAAGGATTCAAATAAATGTTGCTTCTGGTTTCCAAAATCTCTGCTTGTAAGAAGCCATTCTTGTTTAGGGAAAGGCCTGGAGACTTCCAGCAGCTAACATGTTTATCCATCAAACTGGATGTCAGCGGCATAAATAATCCTATTTATATTTCCCATGTTGTCTGCATGAGGGATAAGACTATGTGACCCGGTGATTTTTAAACACCAGCCGCCCCACTGGTGCTAAGTCCTGGGTCCACACCCCACACATTTCTGCCTGGCCTCGAACTCCCTCTAAGAGAGGGAGCAGCTGCCCAGGAATCTGCCCCTAGGCCACTCCTCTGCCATCCACTGTATAGCTGTTAAGAGGGTACAGCGCAGAACATCTATTTGATGAAAGAGATGAAAGTTAAAAAAATAAATCCATCAAATCAGTTCAGTGCCTGCAAACATTCAGCAATTTTATAGGGAAAGGAAACCACAGATACATGGGACAGTTACCTTCATGATAATTATAGCAAAGAAAATCTGCATCATCGATATTTCAGGAGGCTCAGGGAAACTTCTAGATCTGTGTAGCACTCACAATTAGCACACATAATATCTGACCCTGGTTATAGAAGCTAATAGGTAGAGGCAAAGGAAAAAAAAATGTGTCAGTCTCACCAGAAAATCAAATTCTGTGATCATCAGTTTACTTTTCTTCTGTACAATTTTTACTGTTCTGGTTATTAATGACAGCATTTAACTGGAAGAATCCATATCCAGTTCAGTGGAAGGAGTTCCCACTGTGGTACAGCAGGTTAAGGATCCAGTGCTGCCTCTGGATCGATGCCTGATGCAGCGGGTTAAGGATCCAGCATTGCTGCAGCAGGTCACAGCTGCAGCTTGGATTCAATCCCTGGCCTAGGAACTTCCATATGCCATAGGTACAGACATTAAAAAAATAAAATAAAATAAAAAAGTAGGGGTGGGGGAATTCCCTGGTGGTCTAGTGGTTAGGACTCAGCACTTTTGCTGCTGCAGCCCAGGTTCAGTCCCCGGTCTGGGGACTGAGATTCCACATCATGCCACTGTACCCATGGCCAAATAAAATTACGTATGGTTGGCAAAGACATGGGAAACTGGGGAGCCAGAAAACTAAGACTCAGAGTTATGGTCCCACTGCTGTGGGTGAAAGACAGTGGCGGCCGGGGGCTGGGTGACAACCCTCCAGTACAGGGAACGCACCATCCTCTCCTCCCTGGTTACTCAAAAGCACCTGCCCTGTTATTCCATGACCGCTTCCCTCCTTCCTACTTACCTGTGCCTGGCAACAAGGGGAGTGTGGGTAGAGAAGGAAGAAAGGTGAGGAGGATGCTGCACTTCTGCTGGGGTCAAAGCACTACAAGAAGTTAGATTTCACAGCCGTCTGAGACTTTGGCAGAACCATAAAATCATCTTAGGTATTGGAACAGAACTTGTAACGACATGAGATAAAAGTTACTCCCAAATAGGATAAAATATAAATACTAAAATGAACCCACCCCCAATGAAGTATAAAAATCTTTAACAAAAAATAGTTTATTGCACAAAATTCAAGGGATTCCCAAGCACACTTAAATTTATAAAAAAAAATCAACATGCTTTTTAAAGTTAACAATTCATTGTGCATGGTGACACCCTTCCCCCGAACAGCCCCAACCTGAGGACTCCCTTTTAAAGAGGAAATTTTTAATAGATGTGAATAACTTAAAACCTCCAAGTTTTCTAGATCCTCTAAAAGGATCCTATCAAGGATCCTACTGTGATCCAAGACCATGTACAGTGTGATTTGCCTGGAAGGGGAGAAAGTACACTTGTTTGTACAAGGCTCTGAGTGTCTGGCACACCCCAGCTCTGAGCACGTCGAGGACACTGGCAGAAGGCTCCAGGTTGATTCTCTTTCACTTCCAGAAATCTTTGCACACGACATGTAATTATTGTTACGGAACACGTGTCATGGCGACTTTGCAGGCCCATGGCTTGTGCAATATCCCTAAGCCAATGAAAGTCTTTAAACTGAGGAAGCGTTTACTGAGACATCCTGAGGCAGCTTCCACAGGCTGACTTTGTTGAAGCCCATCCTGGTACCTGGACCCCAGGCCTGAGGATGAGCCAGTTTCACATCCTATCAAAAACACTGCCAGTTACACCTTCTAAATAGTAAAACAAAGGCATGTAAATCTATAAGATCCGTGGCATCTATCTGATGTGTACCATGGAAAAATCAATGACGACCACAACTTATTTTTGGAACATAAGAAAAGCAAGTAATAACATCATGAAGTGTCCAAGCCAGCATTCTCTTCAGTGAGGACACACATATGGTATTCATCACACAGGATGAGCAATGCACACAGACACAATGTGATGGTGACCTTGTTCTTGTAAGTACTCCAGAGCTGGCCATTGCTTTCCAGGAGTCAATTCCTCACTGCCAAGGCTGCCCACAAAAGAAGACTATTTCCAACTAAGGAATCGAGCTCTGGGAGGTAGGAGCTCCAGTAAAGTCTCTTGGAGATGAGGGGCGGGGGAGAAGACATCAAGAGCAGGTGATTTAAAAGTCCAAGGTCCTCTTTCAAGATGACTTGTTAGGGCAGCTTGAACACAAGAGCCCCAGGTCAGGAACTGTGGGCCAGACAAGAAAGCGTGAGGGCGCAGACCAGACATCGCAGGGGGTGGGGCAGCCAGAGGGCTCAGGCCAGAGGCAGGCCAGGCATAGGCAGAACTGAAAGGTGACATTGGCACAGATGATGGCAGGGACCTCAGCTGCTGCTGAGGGGTGTGCACATGCACAGACATGCACACACACGCGTGTGCGAACAAAGGTTAACTCAACAAAGGAAAAAGAGGTGAGGGGCAGAGACTGGCTTTCTCTTGATGGATATATTCAGGACTCATCCTTTCCTAAGAAGAAAACACACCGTGATTTTCTGGAAGACCTTAACAAGGAGTAAGAAAGCAGCTACAAAGTGAGGCTAAGTGTGATTTCTTGGCTTTAAAGTCAAAACAAAGGGTAACAGCCAAAATAAACAAGAATGTCAATTACCATTTTTCTTTCCCAATGATACAAAAACAATTTTGTCAAAAATGATTTTCAACTTAAAACGAAAAGTAGTGAAGTTTTCAAGTATAATTTTCAAGTTTAACCCTGTACCAAGGATATATGTATTTTATAAGTTCCAATACTTGCTGGGGAAATTTTAAACATTAAACATATCTTTGTGGTTAATGCTACAGTTAACCTTGTCAATTAACCTTCCAACAGCACAGTAAGAGAACATAAACATTAAAGATACCAGACTGTTTTCTTCACAAAAGAGTCCCAGGTGACACTGGGACACAAGCATATCTGGCCTGGTCAATATCACCGCAGATGTCACCTTTAGGCCAGCCTACTGCACAGGGCCACACAACCATCCTCTCTCTCCTCTAACTCAGAACCTAAACATTATTTTAGATCCTTAGCAAACCAGGGACAAACTCACAGACCTCGAGTCTCAGTCACTCCAGGTGGAGCCTCACACCTTGGGATGTCTGATTTCAAGCAAGGCCCCTACTGCAGGAGGCTCAGGGGACCCTCTCTGATGCCAAGCTGCCCCTTGGCCAGGTGACAGGGTAAAGAGCCCTCCAGACCTTCCAAGGCTGTCACCGCACAGAGTCCAGCATGTCCTCTAATGACTTTTGGGCGCTGCTGGACATTTCTGCACGAGGGCAAAGCAGCGTAAGGCCTGGATAAGCCTTGCTCCCTGGCTTGAAGCCTGCGGGGTGCCTCGGCCTCCCTCCTCCTCCCCTCCTCTCATGGGTTAGGTCAGCACGTGGTGACTCTGGGGTCTACATGCGTGTCCTGGTGGCCATCAGGCCTGCCTGGGGGTCTGCTAAGGTGAAGGAGACCCCTCAGGGCCAGGAGTCAGACAGGCGGGATTCAAGTCGTGCATTCATGACAAGCAAAGACTCTCAAAACAAAGTGAAACTAAAATAACAAAAAACTTCAGTCTAGGAATATTTGGTTTTAGAAGGTAAATAAAATAATTACATTTCTTAAAATATAATTCTCTGACTGACATTCCTAAATCCAACCTGTACATTATTCCCTAACAACAGACTTTCAAAAGGCAATCAATAAAAAGACAATTCAGGCCATTCTTAAATAATGTGAGCATACACTTTCTAAAGATTAGGTTGTGATTTTCGGTATTTATATACACATTCCATGGAAGGATGGCTACTGAAAATAAAATAAGTAAAATACAATATAATAAAATAAAATAAAAACCAAAGGTGCAAACGAAGTCTCACTTCTGCTGGGAAGTAAAGCTCTTCCTGAATCAAACAGGAAAGTGAGAAAGCAGACGCAACCGCGCGGCATCCCGGTCAGCCAGCAGCCCAGAGCAGCGAATATCACCACGCCTGAGAGGCCTCCTTCTGCAAAGACCCTTAGACACATTCACAAGTGTCTCATTGAGACCTAAGTTAGGTTTTACGATTTGGTCACTTCCTGGGAAAAGGTGGTTGTGATATAAATGACTATTTCTCAATCCTTGGCTCTCATTCTGTTATTTTACTCCTTGTAAAGGAAAACACAAAACTTATCTCTTAGAAAAACATAGAGCACACAGTCAAATAAATAATATTGACAAGAGAACATTCCTCTGGGTGGTTACAAGCACTCGTGGCGGGGACGCTCGGCCGCCGCTCCAAGCCCCTCCCCGGAGGCCCTGCTCTGACCAGGTCTCTCCGTGTCTCCTCTGGGGTTGGCGTGATCTCCCGGAGGGGAGGGGCTGGCGGGGTCCCCCTGAGTCCATGAAGACAGCGACTCATGCACAGTGACGGTGTGTGCCTCCATCTGGCGCTGCAGGCTGTCCATCTCCTGCCTGGGGAGACAGGGGCAGAGAGAGGAGGAGTCAGAAGAGAGGTGGGAAGACGCTGTCGCTTCCCCAGTCACCTTGGACTCAGCCCGACAAGCGTCAACTGAACGGCAGTCACTCCCGCGTATGCAGTGTGCCTTTAGGGACCAGTAGGACCAGCAAGGATCCAAGTGACTCTGGGCATTTTCCCTGCACTAGGCGGAGGCCAGCAGGCCGGGTGGCTCCTGCTCAGGGAGAACGTGGGGAACAGAGTCTAGGGTCTGGCCTGCCTGCCTCCACTAACAGGGTCAAACATGACACATTGCCTGCCCTCCAAACACTGGCCTCCCACTGCCTAGCTGCTGAGGGCCCAGGTCCTGTGACTTGAGGCTTCTTAGGTCACTGAGCTCCAGGCTGCTCCCACCTTACAACTGAATCCAGAGGCTCGAGACCACCTCCCCCCAAGAGCTGCACAGCCTCTGCTGGGGATTCAGTGCTGCAGTGGGAAAGGCCCTTCCCAGCTAAAGTGCACTGTATCTGGAAAGAGAGCCTGCAGCCAGAGGCAGCCATACTTGAGTTGCTGGAGGCAGCTGTTGAGGTTCTTGAGGGGCTCCTTGCTCACAGCAGGCGGGGGCCGCAGCAGCTCCTCCAGCAGCGAGGCTGGGACTGGACAGTCAGGGATCTTCACCGGCGTCACCGGGCTGGACGAGCTGGCTTCTCCTTTCAGCTCCTTTCTCTGTTTTTAAGAGCACAGGGTTATTAGCTCCCCAACTCGGACGCTGACACCCTGCCTCTTCCCAGTGGGTCCCCACTCTCAGAGGTGCCTCCCGGCTCCCCAGACCCCTTTGAAGGCTTGTCCCACTTGTTCTAATCAGCTGAGCTGGTGGCCTAGAGGGTTCAAGAGATGTTGGCTGAATAGAAAACCTCCCTAATGCATGCGACAAACAGCAGAGTCCTGGCTCCTCAGAAGGACAAGCTCCCTAAATTAGAGCTCAAGTGTGGGAATTCTCACAAGCGACCACGGCCTTGACTCTGGGTTTCCCTAGGCAATTGGTTCAATTTTCCAATTCATACAAGTCGCCTTCCTAGGACTTCAAACCCTTCCCATAGCTAAGCAAACCACGCTAAAGACACCTCTGAATCTGAGTGATTTCTTTGCTCCTGCAAAATATTTATACAGACTGAGTAGAGAAACAAATGGTGGGTGAGCAGACAATCTAAGGGTTCATGATGGCAGCTTCAAGGATCCCTGGGCCCCGAGCCCATTCTGGCAGCTGCTGTGTCCTGGCTGCGCTCACCCAGAGGGCACTGGGCTCCTGTTAACACAAGCAAACCAGGCCCTCATCTGGTTTATAAAGTGTATGACAATAAAAAGGTGTTTGAGGAGTTCCCACCATGGTGCAAAGGGATCGGCGCCATCTTGGAAGTGCTAGGACCCAGGTTCGATCCCCAGCCAGGCACAGTGGGTTAAGGATCTGGTGTTGCCACAGCTGCAGCTTAGATCACAACGGTGGTTTGGAGCTGATCCCTGGCCTGGGAACCCCACATGCTTTGGAGCAGCCAAAAAGTATTCAAATTCACGGAAAGAGGGAAACATTCTACTGGAAAAAGCATCACAATAAAGTGATTTGGCCTGTTATCCAAGCACCGTGCTCCTCTGTCCCCGATGTGCACACGACAGTCGCTCAGTGCTGGTTACATGTAACCTCAGGACTGAGTGGCTAGAGAATCCACCAGCCTCCTGGCAACACAACTGCAGAGGCCCTGCTAACCACTGGCTGGGGCTGCGTACCGTCTTGGCTGCACCTTGCCGCAGGTCCATCTTGAGCTGCTGGTTTTGCTGGAGCAGAGTCTTCATGTTGTTCTTCAGCTCTGACACTTTAGCTTGAAGCATGAACTTGTCTTTCTGGGTCATGGACAGATCTTCCCGTACCATCTCCAACTCAGATTTGATATTCTAAGGAAGGCAAAGTCACAGGTGTTTAAACTGGAAAGGACTTAAACAAACTGTTCCAACCTCAGCTGGCCCATCACGCTCCAGGTCTGGAACTTGGTCAAGTGTCTGTGCGGCTCTCCTCCAGCACGGCTCCTCCCCAGGAGTCTGGCCACTGCCTGAACTCCACGTTCTCACCAACACCCCCCCTCCCGGAGCCTTGGCCCAGAAGCCGAGCTATTTCCTTGTCTATGATCTACATGAACCCAGGAGTCACCTGTTGAGATATTCCAAGGTTGGCAACTGGAAGCCTAACTGTTCCTAAGACAGAACACAGGCCAGTCCTGATGGCTATCTATCCACGAGATGTCTCGGCCAGAGTCCCGCCCCAACCTTCCCTTGAGCAATCACGGCTGCACATGGATTCCTTCGGAGAGAAGGTTATCATACGCTGGTGAACTTTTCACGAGGACGGTCTCATTTTGGGAATGTAACAAGGTCCCACGCCTGCTGCACATCACACTGCCCTGCCCAGGGTGGGGCCCTGGTTTTCTGGCTTATGCTCAGTTTCCGTAAGTTGCCTGACCTGGGCTCCTCTCTGAGACAGGATAATGTCTGCAGAATGGCTGGTGGGAGCATTCAGTCCGTCTGGAACTCCCGTTACACTCAGCACACTGCCTGGCCTGGGACTGGAGGAGCCTGAGGAGGGCTGCCAGGGCCCTCACACGACACACACCTGTAACGACTGTTGTACCCCATCCAGCTCCTTTGTACTCTGCTGCTCTGTCAAATCCAGCTGCTGCTTCAGGGCTTGGACTTCTCTCTCTTTCTGATCCACCTCCCACTTGAGATTTTCCATCTAGACAAGGGGAAGAGTCACATGATCAAAAGAGTTTTAAAATTGCTTTTTTGCATTATACAATTGTTATAACTCTATCTCTACGTAGCCAATATCATACTTAGAAAAAAATAAATATCTCTTTCCACAACGGCAAAGAATCAAGCCAATGTGTCACCCAGCAGTCTAGTTCTGCTGTAAAGTGGGTCACCTCTTGGTTTCCTACAGGCTCTTTGCTCAGCTGCTCATCCAGCTGCTTCTGCAGGAGCTGGAGCTGGGTTCGGGCCTCTGCCAGCTCCGCCTGGAACTGTGCTATTTCCTGGGAATGTTTCCCCTCTTGGATCCTGGCATAAAAAAACAAGGAAGAGTGAGATTACAGCATTCTCCATTTACCTTCCTACTCTAAATTGTTGTCAGTTGAATGTCATATGTCCTAGGAGACACTCCGAATGACAAAACTTGTGTACTGCTGGCCCTGGGCAGGGCAGGGACTGTTCTAGGAGCTCTGCAGTACACTGTCTCAGCCTGTCCTCACAATATCCTCGGTGGGGGGGTTTGGGGGGTGGACACACATTTTATGAGCCCAGCGCCTAGATGATGACGGGAGGGAAAGTGCCGCAGGGACAGAGGCAGAGCAGTGCCTAACATGTGTGTGGCCACCCTGATGAGAGCCTACAGTGAGCATCGGTACAGGCAGAGCCCTCAGGGTCTCTGTGCTCGGAGAAGGGCCTGGGCAAGGCACGGAGTGGGGCCCACAGCCTCAGGGACAAATTTCAGGGTCTTGAGTCAGGACTCAGATTTATTTCTCCTTGATTAGTCTCCGGAGTTCTTAGCAACTTGCTAAAGCACGGGTGGACTTGATGTGGTACATGTGCTAACTGGAGATGGAGGGGGACACCTGAGGAGGCCTTGTTGGTGGCAGCCACCTGGCCCGCCTTCTCATACTCACTGGAGCCCATCAGCCTCTGCCTGCAGCCTCTGCACCTCCTGCTCCTTGGCCTGAAGCTCCTTCTTCACCTCGCTCAGCTCTAGGGTGGCGGCCTTAAAGTGACGGCGGTTATGGCCTGCCTCCGCCTTGGCAGCAGCAACCTGCAAGGAAACCAGCTTCATCAAATACAGAGGCAGAGCCCCAAAGAATGTGTCTGGGGTACGTGGAGGCAGCCGCCCTGACCCCTCACATCCCAGATGCTCCTGCAGGTTCTCCTTCCAGAGCTTTCCAAGGATTAAAGTACCTGACACCTGCTTGGCCCACAAGCATGCAATGAGGTATGAGCAACTGCTGAGTGAACGAATGTGCTCAATTTTCTTGGTCTAAGTACTTGTTAACAGTTTTCCTCAGGTACTTTTGCATATTTCTTTTTATTTTATTCTTTTTTTTTTTTTTAATCAAAGTATAGTCAATTTACTCACCTGCATTTTTTTTTTCTTTTTATGGCTGCACCTGCAGCATACGGAAGTTTCTGGGGCCAGGGATGGAATCTGAGCCGGAGCTGAGACCTACGCCACAGCTGTGGCAATGCTGGATCCTTAACCCACTGCGCCACAGCAGGAATGCCTGCACGTTTCTTGTTACCTTATTCACAGTTCACATATTTGGGAGAAATCCATCTTTCCATCATACCATCTAACTGTAATAAAGCTACTATTATCCATTTATGACACAACTAGCTTGTTCATAGTTAATGATAGTTCATCTCAAGGTTTCTTAGAAAACAAGCAAATTCTCAGAATATAACAGAATTTTCCATTTCCCTTTCCAATAATAAAATAATAAAACAACATGGTGTTTTCATTTTATTGCAATAGAAAACACTTCATTTAAAAGAAGTTTAGGGAGGAATTCCATTGTAGCTCAGCACTAATAAACCTGACTAGTATCCATAAGGATGTGGGTTCAATCTCTGGCCCAACACGTGGGTTGAGGATCCCACGTTGCTGTGGCTGTGGGTAGGCCGGCAGCTGCAGCTATAACTGGACACCTAGCCTGGGAACTTCCATAGGCTGCAGGTGCAGCCCTAAAAGATAAAAAAAAAAGCTTAATAAAAATATTTATGATATATGACAATGACGGACAAATACAGAGAAAACTCTTATATATAAGGGGGAAAAAAACTGAAGATATTACCAGTGGTTGTCATTACGTACAGATTCAAGATGATGTGTACTTTAATGTCTGAAAATTTTTAATGTCTGAAAATTTTTTTTTTTCCCTTTGGCCGTGCCCAAAACACTTGGAAGGTCCTGGGCCAGTGATCCAACCCATATCACAGCAGTGACAATGCTGGATCCTCAACCCATTGCACCAGAGGACAACTCTAAAACTAGTTCTATTTTAAAAAAATAGTTTAGGAATTCCCAGATGTGTCAAGAGTACTAATACTCAGTTGTTTGTGTCCACACCTGTGGCACGTGGAAGTTCCCAGGGCCAGGGATTGAACCTGTGCCACAGCATCAACCCAAGCAGTGACCAGATCCTTAACCCACTGCGCCACAAAAGAACACCCAATACTCAGTTTTTAAACATTTAAAAATTACATTCCAGAAGGCTACGCATTTGCAAACTGGAGCTAGCTGGAAGCTACACACCTGCTCCTCAAGGCTGCGCACTGTCACCTTTTCCTTCTGTAGTGCGGCCTGCAAAGCTTGCACAAGCTGCTTCATCTGGCGGTCTTCCTCCTCTTTGCGCTGCAACACTGACTGCACCTGCAGCACATGCCAAGAATGATGAGGAAGGAAGGACGTCTCATTTACAATCAAAGAGCCCCAGGAGAAAGTGCAGGCCACTCTGCTCAGTGCCAAGGGGGAGGGGCAATCTAGCATCACGGTGGCACACGCCATTGAAACCTGTCACCAACAAGCATACAAGCCAGGAAAGGAGCAAGAATTCCATCTTGGAGAACACTGTTACAAAAACCGAAATCTCAGATCACAGGGGTACAGTCATGACTGTACTCAAGCAGGGGGTTAGAAACCCCAAAGCTGCACATACATCAGGGCTTATAAGGACCAAGGCCTTCACGGTGAGGAGGTAATGCGGATGGTGAGACAGCCAGGTTCAGGGGAGGCGGGAGCCTGTGCACAATGAAAGTCTGAAAGCCCACTGATGTCTGGTTTGGCTGTAGAACACCATTTGAAGACTCCCCTGAAACACCCAGCCTTCTACTTAATCCCCAGAGAGCCTGCAGAGCTGAGGAGCCAACCACAGGGTCTGCAGTGAAACCCCTGCTGGAGTTCGAACCCAGTCAGCACTCACACAGGGCCTTCAGGTCAGAAATCCTAAGTACAGTGTAGCTGCCTTGAGCTAGAAGTGAACCCACCTGCCCTCCCCGCCCACCCCGAGGTGCCCACATACAAGGAAATCACAGACTGAGCTCAGTCCATCCACCGCTCAGTTATGGGTCAGT
Organism: Catagonus wagneri; assembly: GCA_004024745.2. Classification (NCBI taxonomy): domain Eukaryota; kingdom Metazoa; phylum Chordata; class Mammalia; order Artiodactyla; family Tayassuidae; genus Catagonus; species Catagonus wagneri. The sequence continues at coordinate 29,087,481 of PVHT021183555.1, forward strand.
CAGAAGCGCCCCAGCTCTACCACCACCTTGGAGCTGCGAGAGGAGGCTTGAAGTCTCACCAGATCCCCTGGGCCTGCTCCCACGCCCATGACTAAATACAGACCGTGCACTCGAGGCATCCAGAGTGCTGCCTGGCCTAAGCCAGGCTCCTCCATGAGCCCCAGTACCTGAAGATTCAGCTGCACGAGGTCTGCCTCCCTCTTGGCTAAAGCCGTTTCTAGGATGCTGTTGTGTTCCCGCAAAGCTGCGTTGGACTGCCCGAGGCCAGTGAGCTTCCCTCTCTCATGCTCTAATTCAAGAGCCAACTTCTTATTTGACTCCTCAAGGTGCTTTATCTTCCTCCTAAAACCTCTTGCCTCTTGAAGCTGAAACAAATCAAAGTCACTGCGAATTCAGGCAGTTCCATGTTCTGGTTCCTGGAGCTATGGAGCACCAGAAATGACATCTAACAGGAAAACGCAATGACAAAGAGTCCGAGGGCCGCCCGCGTGCAGTGGACCCTTGCTTGCTTCAGAGTGGGGAGGGCTGCTGCGGCCATGGGTCGGTCCCTCCTAGACCCTAGCCAACAGCCCCACTTTCCCCTGGGGACCACGTATTTCTGGAGAAGCACATCCAGGGTTGGAGTCCAGACGGGCTCAGAACTGAGTGTGATACAGAGATGACCGTGAACTGCACACAACCCCGTGGCTCCTGACAGCCACCTTGGGACCTTAGAACCCCATGCAGAATCCTTGCTGACAAGACCATGCAGCTGCATGTGGCACCGCCTGAAACCCCAACAATCTCTGGGCCTGAGAGGTACATGGAGTTTGAGCTGAGTTTCTTATTGGCAACCAGAGATTCTAACTGGGAGCAACAGGGCTGCCACTGGGAATATGATAACCACCAAACTGGAGGGGCAGTGGACCTTGCTGTAGTGCGTGGGATCAAGCAGCGCGGGTGATCAGGGACCCAGAGAGGCGGCCAAATGGCCACCAGAGCTGCAGGGCAGATGCCGTGCACACAGGCATCTCGGGCCCCTCCCTCCACCAGGGCTATGTCCGTGGGCCGCACGATGGCAGGGTTACCTCGTCTTCCAGCTCTAGCACCTTCTCCCGCTGCTCTTCCAGCTCCTGGCCGGTCATTGAGATGACTTCCTGGAGCTCCCTCTCCAGCATCGTCTTGCTGTGGCAGACAGTCTGCAGCTCCGCCTCCAGGGCCTGGATCCTTTCCTGATGGCAGGACAGGAGGGTGGGTTTGGTCACGGGTCTCACCATGAACCCCCACCCCCTCAACACAGCCCTGCATCTTGCATGCCCTACAGGCCTGCTGCCCACACCTGACAGGCAGTGAGCCCCCAACAGCACCTCCAGCCCCTTTATGGGATGTGATTAACTAACCTAACATGCACACAGCAACAACTCACAAACAAAGCAACATTTTCAGTTAAATACTTTGAAAATCTTGAACAGTTTCAACTTGCTGATAAGAGCTACCAGTTACCACCTGCAGCAAGTAAGTTGCACCAGGTATGATATAACCAATACCACACGTGTGTGCATGTGCACATGTGCACACACACACACGTGCACACCCCTGCTGCTGCAGGCGCTGGTCTGAACCCTTCACTTTTGTCTCTTCATTGAACCATCCTAGTGAGGTAGGCTCTGTAATTTACCTCATTTTGGCCTCACTTTACTGAGGATCAGAAAGGTGAGTGAGCTGCCTGAGGGCCCCATCTTACAAGGGCTGAAGCAAAGGTTGAACCAGGGTTCCAGCTCTCGGGCTGTGCTTCTGCCTGACTGCTAATGGCCATACCAGTGAGGGGGTGACACACTCTGCATGGCATTTACATCCATCCCCGGTACCGTGCAAGTTAAAGACTTAAACAGAGAGATATTTTAGAGTAGAAAGTAAATAAACTGAATAAGTTCTCCCCACCCAACATTTTATAAAGTAAGCTAAGCAGGCAAGAGAGAACACTGAATTTATTCATTTTGGTAGGAGAACACCCACCATGCTATGACATAGTCTCCTCTAAACTCAGGAATTCTCACATTAAGAGGAGAAACAAATGCAAGAAAAAAGATAATTACTAAGCATAAATGAAACGACTCAAACTGGTGAGTCATAAACATGATGCAAATGTGCTCAGGTAGAATTTTACACTCCTTAGCAAAAGTGAAAGGAAGTGGTCAGATCCAGACTGCCAGGGATGTGGGGAGACTGACAATGACAGTGGGACGCCAGAGGAAATCCTTTATCACATGAATACCTGCAACACCCCGCCCCTCCCCCCCAACACAAGCCAAGCCCTGTCCTGCTGCCCTGTCCTCCATCCTAAAAAGTAATCCAGGAATTCCCACTGTGGCTCAGTGGAAACGAATTCCACTAGTATCCATGAGGATGCAGGTTCAATCCCCGGCCTTGCTCAATGGGTTAAGGATCCAGCGTTGCCATGAGCTGTGGTGTAGGTCACAAATGCGGTTTGGATTCCACATTGTGGCTGTGATGTAGACTGGCAGCTGCAGCTCCGATTCAACCCCTGGCTTGGGAATCTCCATAGGCCACAGGTGCAGCCCTAAAAAGACATACACACACACACACACACACACACACACACACGTGCACGCGCGCCTCATGGTGCCACAACAGGAAGAACAGCGAAAGCACCCCACCCCTTACCGCTCAGCACGGTGCAGGGTCCCTTTCCTTCTGAACTGAGTGCCACTCCCACCCGGCTCTCATCAGCTCCTCCCACCTGCCATCCTGCCACCTCCACACATTCTCATCATCTCAGCTAACTCTCTGGCCTCACTGTTCTTCCACTGCCCACTGGGTCCTCCCAACAGGACAGTGAGCAGGTCTCAGCCTGATCACAGATCTGCCACACGTAAGAGCCAGTGAGATCTCCCTGACCTGACCCCAGCCTACCACACCCCCTCCCCCAGCCGGACCCCCAGCTGGCCTCACACACTACACACCCTGCATGGGAGCAGCCCTCTGCCAAGATGCCCCTTTCACTCAAAACCAGCTCAGATGCCACCTTGCCAAGAAGCTCTCGGGGCTCTCCAAACCTCACCCCTCAGCCACTCATGCCCCAGGTGTGGTGCTTACAGAAGTGAGCAGAGGGGAATGGAATGAGGAGGGTAGCTGAGGTGGAACCCTCCACTCCGCACAGACCTGTAGGGGACCGCACAGGCCTGTAGGGGTTAAGTGTATCGTCAGAGTCCCTGGTCACATTGATGCCACATGGCATTTTCTTTTTCTTTTTTTCTTTTGCTTTGTAGGGCCGCACCCGCGGCATATGGAGGTTCCCAGGCTAGGGGTCTAATCAGAGCTACAGATGCCAGCCTGTGTCACAGCCACAGCAATGCCAGATCCGAGCCGCGTCTGCGACCTACACCACAGCCCACAGCAACACCGGATCCTCAACCCACTGAGCAAGGCCAGGGATCAATCCCGCAACCTCATGGTTCCTAGTCGGATCTGTTTCCGCTGCGCCACTACGGGAACGCCTGCCACATGGCATTTTAAAGAAATGTCACCTACACGCTAACCCTACACTTCTTTTCTAGGCCCTCTTAGGAGGGTTTCAGACGGGGAAAGGGCTGTAAACATCAGCCTCCAGAACTGACCAAAGCAGACTAGTTACCCACATGCAAGGGCAAGTCGTCTCTGCTGCCGGCCGCCCGGGCTCTGAGCTGGCCCAGTTCGGCCTCCGCGGCCTCCTTGGCTGCGAGGGCCTCCTGCAGGCGGCGGCTAAGGATGCCCACGGCGTTCTCATAGGCCTTGTGCTTGGTCTTCATCTCCTTCTGTGCGCTGCTCAGGTCTGAGCCCAGCCGCTTCATCTTCTGCTTCTGTTCGGTGATGGCCCTGGGGTAGGGCAGAGATAGGAGGAGGCCTCAGTTCACCTCCAGGGCCACCCCAAGCAAAGGCCAAGTGTGCCCCATCTAAGCTCCATCCTCCAGGGCTCCAGAGGAAACTGCCCTTTCCAGCTACTTTGCGGCCCAGGATCTGACTCCCTAGGTCAAGGCTGCTGAGTACCCCTCAGGGCCCAGCTCTGTGCCTACACCCCTGGGCTCCCTTCCTGGAGTTGTTTAAGTGACCTCAGGAAGGCAGAGAACTGTCTTCTCCCCGCAACAGAAATGTTCCATGAGCAGCAGCAAGATGCTCAACACTCAGGTTAGGTTCACCATAAATCAGGAGCTGACCAGAGCAGAGCACGCAGGACGCCCAGGGGCCGAAAAGGTCACCGGGGCTCCCATCTCCTGCACCAGAAAGGTGAAAACGAAGGCGAACATCCACTGTGGTCAGGGAGCTGGGGGTGGTGAGGGCGTCACAGCAAGTGATTAACATGTAAAGCCTAACCAAACAAAAACTAACGGGAAGCATTTGTTAAAGGATGTGTTAGCACATCCACGTGTAGCCGCCAAAACATGACAGAATCTCTTTTCCAGCTTCAAATCTGGAATCTGACATCCTGGGCCATCTGTTAGTAGACCTGTGAGGGGTGGACAGACAGTGCTGGGGGTCTCCACATGGCTCTCACCCGCCCTGCCCCTGCCAGCGCATGCCTGGCGCCCACGTACTTTGTGGCTTCTTGCTGCAGCTCTTCTATTTGTTTTTTAAGCACCTCGTTGGCCTCCGTGAGAGCAACCATCTGCTCTTTATCAAACTGCAAAGACTTCAGATAAAGAGAAAAAGACAGTGAGGCATGCAAAGCCCTCCACCAGAAACCCAAAGTCAGGACTGGCTTCCTTGTGTGTAAATGGCGCCCTTCCAGGACTGCCTTGCAGGACACAGGCTTTGAGGAAGATCCTGACAGAGGATCTTGTGATAGTGACCACTTTACCAAGGTCAAGGGTGTCCTGAACGGCCTGTGCCAAGAACGTTGGCAGGAACAGGCAGGAAGGCCCTTGGCTACCCCTTGCAGAGCCCGCAGGCCCCTGAGGCCTCTCCCAGCACTGCTCTCACTGCTGTTTCCTCTTTGCACCCCTGAGCGCACGTGTTTCCACAGCTGCAACCTCCCCAGCCCCCTGGCCCTGCTTCCTAGCTCCCCGAGCCCTCTCCTCCCACCTGTACCCTTCTAGCTCTCAGCTGCAGCCTCCAGCCCACCTGCTTCCCTGGACCCTGTCTGGCCCACTTTCGGCACCTGACACATCACACCCACAGTACGGCAGCCCCAGCACATCCGGCCCAACCTTCAGAGATCCGAGACCCCCGCCCCCCAGACCTGTAAGTTCATTTCCATCTGGTCGCGCTCGCTCTGTGCAGACTGGAGGTGCCCTTCGAGATCCGCCACCTGCTGTCGGGCCTGGGTCACGTCTTTCTGCAGGCGTGCGTGTTCCACCTCCACGGACCTCTTCTCCCCTTGAAGTTTGATTAACTCCTGCCTCAGCTCCTTTGCCTCCACATCCAGCCTCTTCTTCGTGGCCTTCAGCTCACTGACAAGCTGGTCCTTGGAGGCGGCATCACGGCGGTAGGCCTCCACCATCACCTGCCCAAAAAGACAGGAGCTGCAGCCACCGCGGCGGGGTCTTCCCAGGGCTCCAGTGGCTTAAGTAAAAGTGCTCACCACTCATCGAGACAGAGCTTGGGGTGGGGTGGGGTGGGGTTAAAGATAACATATTTCACCAAATCCAAATACCACTCGATGAGACCCAGCTCAGTTTTACCGCTTGAGCAGGTCTGGGTGAGGCACGAGTAACCACACGGGCCACTGGACCCTTCTCAGGGGTAGAGCCGTCCCTTCTTCCTCCAGGTATGCTGCCTGGCTCCTGGTCGGCACCCTGCTTGCATCTCCATGATAAGACCCAACACCACTTGCAACGTCCTTGGTCACCCTTCTTCAGACCCTTGACGCTCTGTGTGCTTCCCTCCCACAGCGTAACTGGCTTCACTGACTCGTGAAGCACCTTATTTCAATGCTGGATCATAGCGTAATTTTTTACATTTGGTGTAACTTTTAGGCTGTGGTATAGTTCTTTTTTATGCCTGCGTGGTAGCGACACCTGCTCACTCTGATGGGACAGCAGGGCTTGACCCAAGAGATATGGATGCCAGCCCCACCGTGAAAACACTGCCCTCAGACACACAAAAATGTGAGGGGCGCAGGTGTATCTTAGAATCAACAAACTGTCCTTAAACCTGGAGTCTGGATATTACTCTCCTCCTGAATGACTGCTTTCTAGGGCAGTAATTAAATACACAGGATTTTTTTCAAGTGCTTGTCTCACAGAAAGAAAATCAACCACACCTTCTTTTTCTTTTGCCACTTTTGCAGCATATGCAAGTTCCCAGGCCAGGGATCGAACCCATGCCACAGTGGCAACTGAGCGGCTGCAATGACAACACCAGATGGTTAATCTGCTGCGCCACCAGGGAACTCCCATTTTACCTTTTGTTGAAGAAACTGTTCCTTGATTTTCTGTGTCTGCTTTTTCAGGGTGGCAGCTTCTTGCTGTAGGTGCTCCACCTACAAGGGACATGTGTGCAGACATTACACTGATGGCTCCAGAAGGGTTGTGTGCATAGGGAGGGACGTGCGCAGACGCATGGATGGCCTGTGTCGGAGCATCTGCTCTGCAATGTAACAGCATGGGCTGTCTGCAGAGAGATTGCAGCCTACCTCCCCGAGGAAGCATGTGGCACCCATTTCCTCTTGTCTCTGTTGCTCATGGAGTAGAGTTCCAAGACAAAATCATTCCCAACACTAACTCCACTGCCTCCACGCCCTGCAGCTTTCTCATCTACATTTGCTCAATCTCTGCCAACACCATCATAGACAGCATAGCAGCTCCCAGGTGTGGTGTGCTAGGTCACGGATCCCTGGGCCTACCACCCTCACCCACTGCCCTGCGGATGTGCCCAGGGCATCACATGCACTCGGGCACATGAGAGGGCAAGAAGCAAAGTCCCACACAGCTTTCCCCAATCTTAGCTCCTCATCATAGGTGGAGAGAAACTGGTATTTCTTGGTAGATTCCTTTCTCTCTTTTTTTCCTTTAGGGCTGCACCCATGGCATATGGAATCTTCCAGGCTAGGGGTTGAACTGGAGCTGCAACCAGCAGCCTACATCACAGCCACAGCAACACAGAATCCGAGTCATGTCTGCAGCCTATACCACAGCTCACAGCAATGCTGGATCCTTAACTCATCGAGTGAGGCTAGGAATCGAACCCATAACCTCATCAATACTAGTCAGAGGTTTGCTTTCACTGCACCACAACAGGAACTCTGTAGATTCCTTTCAAAGCCCCAAACACGATTCAGTTTCCCAGTTCTCAGCCTCTACACACCCAGCCGCTAAAGACTGGAAGCCTCCACTAGCTGGTGCAGGTCCTTCCCCAGACGGAGTCCTGAGCGCTGCCCTGGAAGGATTCTTCCATGTTTACAAAACAAGGTGTTCACAAAAAGGACCAAAAAAAAAGGATCTAACAACCAGCATTAATTTCTATATGCACCCACCACCTAAAATAATCAGAAAAAGAACAAACAAAACCTAAAGTCAGCAGAAGGAAGGAATCACGAAGATCAGAGAGAAAATCAATAAAACGAAGATTCAAAAAACAACAGAAAAAATCAATAAAACCAAGAGCTTGGTCTTTGAAAGGCAAACAAAACTGACAAACCTCTGGCCAGACTCACCAAGAAGAGGTGAGAAAAAACCCAAATAAGCAAAATAAGAAATAAAAAAGGAGCAATCTCAATGGATACTGCAGAAGTACAAAAAACCATAAGAGAATACTATGAACAATCACACGCCAACAAATTTGACAACTTAGAACAGACAACTTTAGAGACATACATCCTGCCAAAACTGAATCAGAAGAAATAGATCAATTGAACAGACAGAACACTAGAAATGAAACTGAATACGTAGTAAAAAATACTCCCTACAAACAAAAGTCCAGGACCAGATGGCTTCACAGGTGAATTGAACCAAACATACAAAGAAGAACTTATACCCATCCTCCTTAAACTTTTCCAAAAGGCTGAAGAAGTAGGAACACTCCCAAAGATATTCTGAGGCCACCATCACCCTAATAACAAAACTAGACAAAGATACCACCAAAAAAGAAAATTATAGGCCAATATCTTTGATGAACCTCTCCACAGGAAAGAAAATCATGGACACGAGAACAGACATGTGGTTGCCAGGGAGGGGGGGATGGACAGAATGTGAGGTTATATATGCAAACTATTGCCTTTGGAATGGATAAGCAATGAGATCCTGCTGTATAGCACCAAGACCTCTGTCTAGTCACTTATGATGAAGCATGATAATGTGAGAAAAAAGAATGTATACATATGTGTAACTGGGTCACCTTGCTGTACAGAAGAAAATTGACAGAGCACTGTAAACCAGCTATAATTGAAAAAATAAAAATCATTATTAAAAAAAAAAGGAAAATTCTCAACAAAATTTTAGCCAACTGAATCCAACAATATATAAAAAAGACCATACATGGGAGTTCCCATCATGACTCAGCGGAAACAAATCTGACTAGTATTCCATGAGGATGAGGTTCAATCCCTGGCCTCGATTAGTGGGTCTGGGATCCGAAATTGCCATGAGCTCTGGCGTAGGTCACAGATGCCGCTCTGATCCCACGCTGCTCTAGGTATGGTGTAGGCGGGCAGCTATAGCTCTGATTCAACTCCTAGCCTGAGAACTTCCATACACCACAGATGCGGCCCTAAAAAAGCAAAAACAAACAAACAAACAAAAAAGATCATACACTGTGACCAAGTGAGAGTCATCCCAGGTTCACAAGGATGATTCAACATACGTAAATCAATCAACACCACACACCACACTGACAAAAGAAAAGTGAAAAAAAAACACGATCACCTCAATAGACGCAGAATAAGCATTTGACAAAGTCCAACATCCTTTCATGAAAAAAATTACCAAAGCTGGAATTCCCATCGTGGCTCAGCAGTTAATGAACTCCACTAACATCCATGAGGACACAGGTTCAATCCCTGGTCTCGCTCAGTGGGGTTAAGGGTCGGGTATTGCCACGAGTGTGGTGGGTAAGTTGCAGACACGGCTCAGATCCGGTGTTGTTATGGCTGTGGCATAGGCTGGCGGCTACAGCTCTGATTGGATTCCTAGCCTGGGAACCTCCAAATGCCATGGGTGGGGGCCTAAAAGGACAAAAAAAAAAAAAATTACCAAAGTGGGTATAGAGGGAACATACCTTAACATCATAAAAGCCATTTACAACAAATCCACAGCCAGTATAATACTCAATGGAGAAAAGCTGAAAGCCTTCTTGCTAAAATCTGGAACAAGATAAGGATGCCCACTCTTACCACTTTTATTCAACATGGTATTGGAAGTCCTAGCCACAGCAGACCAATAAATGAAAGAAATACAAGGTATTCAAATTGGAAGTGAAAAGGTAAAACTGTCACTCCATGCAGATAACACGATAATATATATTGAAAACCCTAAGGACTCAACCCAAAAACTATTTGAATTGATCAAACTGATCAATGAATTCAGCAAAGTAGCACGATACAAAATTAATATTCAGAAATTGGTTGCATTTCTGTATACTAACAATGAAGTATTAGAAAAGAAATATAAAAATACAGTATCTTTTAAAATCATACCACCAGAATGTAAGCTGGTGCAGCCACTATGGAAGACAGTGTGGAGGTACCTTAGAAAACTCTACATAGAATTACCATATGACCCAGCAATCCCACTCTTGGGCATATATCCAGACAAAAATTTCCTGGAGAAAGACACTTGCACACGCATGTTCACTGCAGCACTATTCACAATAGCCAAGACATGGAAACAACCCAAATGTC